>ML793402.1:0-30687 GCA_009831015.1 Picea engelmannii
ACTTATGAACTCATCTTGATTCAGATATCTCAAATCTATAATCCCTCTTGGTTGTATACCATACATGATTTCAAATGGACTTTTCCATGTGCTCATGTTCACTGAATTGTTGAATGCAAATTCTTCTTGTGCCAGAATCTGATCCCATTGTCGACCTTGCTTAGTGACTAAACTTCTCAAAACATTTCCCAGACTCTTTTTTACTACTTCAGTTTGTCCATTTGTCCGAGGGTGATATGTTGAACTAAAGGAAAAATTTATTGCCAACATTTTCCATAGAGTCCTCCAAAAGTGTCCTACAAATTTGGTGTGCTTGTCTGAAACTATGCTCCTAGGAAATCCATGTACTCTCAATACTTCTCTGGAAAAAAAAATTGGCTATGTGTGTAGCATCGTTTGTCTTCTGACATGGTATGGAATGTGTCATTTTTGAAAATTTGTCCACCACAACAAATATAGAATCACTCCCTTTTTGAGTTCTAGGCAATCCCAAAACAAAATCCATATTGATTGCATCCCACGACCTTTATGAAATCAGTAATGGCTAATACAAACCAATGTTAAGTTGTCTTCCCTTTTCATATTGACAAATTCTGCATTTGTTCACAAACGTTTTCACTTCTTCCCTCATGCTCGACCAATAATACGAATTACTCAGTTGTGCAAATGTCTTATCGTGACCAAAATGTCCAGCTAAACCTCCAATGCGTTTCTCTTATATTAGGTTATCTCTCATTGAGCATTTTAGTATGCATAATTGGATTCCCTTGAATAATAATCCATCCTGGATCAAATATTCAGTCCATGGTCTTCTGTCTCCAAACAAAGAATTCTTGCATGCCTCGTAAGATTTCTTAAAATATTCATATTCTTTATACATCTCCTTGAGGTGTTCAAACCCTAAGGCCTCCACTTGGAATTCATGTACAATCAAAATCCTTCTGCTCAAAGAATATGCAACTTTGTTAGCATTTACCACAATATGTTTAATAAAAAAAAGTAAAATTTTGCATAAATTCTACCCATTTTGCATGTTTCTGATTTAACATTTCTTACCTAGTAATAAATTGTAAATCTTGATTATCACTATACAAGACAAATTCTTTTGGAATTAGATAGTGTCTCCACTTCTTCAAAGCTTGAATCATTGCATAAAATTCTTTGTCATATGTGGAATACTTATGCTTGGTGTCATTCAGTTTCTCACTGAAATAAGCAACTGGCCTATTGTCCTAAATCAAGACTGCTCCAATAGCTAATCCACTTGCATCCCATTTCACCTTAAATGTTTTTCCAAAATCTGGTAAGACCATAATTGGTTTCTCTGTGATTTTCTCCTTCAATACTTTGAAACTTTTTTCAGCTTCCTATGTCCAACTAAAGGACTTTTGTTTCTTCTTCACAGTGTCTAGCATGGGTGCACATATACCACTAAAATTTCTGATAAACTTTCTATAAAAGCTTGCTAACCCATGAAAACTTGTTACCTCAAATATGATGCTTGGTGATGGCCATTCTCTGATTTCTCTCACTTTTTTTGGATCCATATTCAGTCATTTGAAGAGATCACAAAACCCAAGTATATGAGTTTTGTCTTCATAAAAGAACTTTTCTTCAGATTTATCAGCAATTTTTCCTACTGCAACTTTTCCATCATTGATGTCAGATGTCTTAAGTGTTCTCTCTTTGTCTTACTGAAGATTAGTATGTCATCCAGATATACTATGACAAATTTCCCTATGAAGTTTTTCAATACTTCATTCATGAATCTCATAAATGTGCTTGGTGCATTTTTTAACCCAAACGTCATGACCATCCATTCAAACAATCCTTCATTCGTCTTGAATGTTTTTTTCCATTCATCTCCCTCTCTCATTCTTATTTAATGATATCCACTCTTCAATTTTATCTTGGAAAAATATCTTGCTCCACTCAAACAGTCCATCAAATCATCCATCCTCGGTAAACTAAATATTTACTTAATGGTTATCTTGTTGATGGCTCAGGAATCTATACACATTATCCATCCTCCATCCTTCTTTGGACTTAGCACAGTTGGTATTGTTCATGGGATTAGGATTTCCCTGAGTAAACCTTTATCTAATAACTCTTGTACTTTCTTTTTGACTTCCTCATTCTCTCTAGGTGTCAACCTATAAGCTACTTTGTTTTGTAAACTAGCTCTTGGAATAAGGTCAATATGATGGCTTATACTCCTAATGGGTGGCAATGAGTGAGGTAACTCATCCACCACTATGTCAACAAAGTTTTCTGATAGTTCCTGGATTTCTTCAGGCAAATATTCCACAAAATTATTTGTAAGGATAACCCTAGTCTTCCTCACTACAACAAACTACATTTATTCCTCCTTCTTGACTTCATTCAAGAGTTCCTTCCCACTCATGAGAAGTATACTTGAAATAGCTTCTCTCTTTTTCTCTTTGTCTCAAGTATGGGTAACAACTTATGTGTCCTACCATTATTTTCTAGGGTATAAGTATTCTTCCTCCCATAATGAATAACTTTTTTTTCAAACTTCCATGGTCTCCCCAATAAAATATAACAGACATCCATAGGAATTACATCAAAAAATATTCCATCCCTACAACCTCTTATTTTAAATTCAACTTGGCATTATTGACTTACCATTACTTGATGTCCTTTCTGCAACCATGATACCTTGTATGGGTTTGGATGTGAAGATGTTTTCAACTACATCTTCTCCACCATCTCTATGGATAATAGATTTTCAGTGCTCCCACTGTCTATGATCACCTTGCAAACTCTGTCTTTTGCTTTGCAAGAAGTTCTGAACAGACTTGTTCGTTGAATTGGTTCCTCTAGTTCCTTCTCTGGTTTAAGAAGAATTTTCCTCCTCATGAGGTTCTTCCCTCCTTCTGTTGCTTCTACTTCCACATGCTTATGTGCTTCAACAATGTGTGCTTCACTTCCTCCTTCTTTCTTTTTCTTAGGACATTCCCAAGATTTGTGTCCTTGCTTTCCACAGGTATAGCATTTAACTATGCCTCCTCTGGCTCCTCCTCTTCCTCTTCCTCTGGAAAAAGAGATTCTTCCTCCATGTTGTCCTTCTCTAGAACTTCCACCTTTCTAATCGTGACTATGCTATTTTTCAGCTTCATGCTTTAGTTTATGGAACGTTTCTCTGTTGGTTCCCTTATCTATGCTTGAATTTCCTCCTCTGCTTCACTGATTTTGTTTCCTGGACAATTTTTCTTCATCTTTCAAGGTTGCTTGATAAGCATCCTTGACTGTACTAATAGACATCATGTTGATCTCCTCTTTTGTTTCATATCTCAGCCCATTGATATACCTGGTTGTCTTTTCATCCTCATTTTCTCTCTGTCCAGCCCTGGTGCTTAATCTGTAAAATTCCTCAGTGTACTCCTTCACTGATAAACTTATATGTTTCAGTTTTTGCAATCTTCTGAACAGATTGATTTGGAAATACTTTGGGATAAATTTGGCTTTCATCTTGGCTACCATCCTATCCCAGTTCTTAATTTTTTGCTTACCATTGCTCCTACGTTCGTCTTGCAGTTCATCCCACCATAGTGTTGCATGACCTTCCAGTCCTGTCACTGCATGCTTCACCACCTTGTATTCTTCTATATCTTTGTAATCAAAGTATTTGTCCATAGCACCTACCCAGTCTAACAATTCTTCAACTTCTAAATTTCCTTCATACATTGGTACATCTATTCTTGCTCTAGATCCTATCTTTGAAACAACTTTTATTAAGCGATCTTATGCAACATCCTATACTAAATTTTCCTCGACTTCTTATTCTTCAATATCAGCTTCACTAATTATCTCCAGCGTCTGGTGCACTCCTCTCTGCTATTTCCATGGTGTCCAATCTCATTCGTAGTCGCCTCATTTCTTCTTCCATTTATGCATTTTCTTTGTGCCTTCTGTGTGGCATGATTTCACTGCGTTACCTACAAACAAAAATCAAATTCTTGATACCACAAATGATATCTATTGGTCTCCTTTCTCATTTTGTTGGTTGTCTTCAAACAAACTTAATATCAGCTCTAATACCACCTGATGCAACCCCCCTACTCCCTCGTAGGGTTGCATGACATCCCAGTCAATGGATCTGTGATTCTTGAGTCGAAAGACTCTCTGGAACCTTAAAGGTACCCTCCTATATCTAAACATAGGCCCCCTCGGCTTGCTGGTGCAGGTCTGACAACAACCCGCGACCTTGCCTTCCACTCTGCTGCGAAAACTCAGAGTGTCGACGTTAGCCCCTTTTCAGACAAAATCTCTCTTGATGTGACCTTGGGATATGACCACGCGATTGTGGGCATGAATACAAGAAGTTTGGAGTCAAACTTATTTTGGGCCCATAATCTCCTTCAGCCTCCATGTGTCCTCCTGATGAAACCACGATTTGAATTGCGACCCACCCCACCCTCGATATATTAAACTCCTTGAAAATCATGTCCCCGCAATGCTACATGATCATCGATCTCACAATCTTGATGATAATACCTGAATCAATAGTTCAAATATGTGCCCTTCAAATATATGGACCTTATCTACTCCCTCTGAATCAATGGTCGAGATATCTTCACAATTCTGGACTTTGGGAATTCGAAATCTCAAACCCAGCTTCCTTTCGCATGTCAATCCTCCAGAGTTGACAATCTATGGACACCTCTCCTCCTGATCAACAACCCTACCTTCACTTTGGGTGTTTGATCATTCAACATAGATCAACGGTCCAACGAAACTCTTCTCGATTGACGGTCGAGATCTTCTCCGGGTCTTCGGACTTTTGAAATATCAAGTCTCAAACTTCATATTTTCCCAAACACTTTTATCAAAAGGTTGTGATCCCCTGACACGTGTCCTCTTGATCCAACGATCGAGGATCACTTCGAGTCTTTACCTGGAGTTAACATATTTGTGCCACATCTCCTCTGAATCCAATGGCTATGAATCACTTCGGGACTTTACCCGAAGTTCTCAGATTCATGCCACATCTACCTTAGATTCGGTGGTTACGAATCACTTAGAAAATTTACCTAGAGTTCACGGATTCATGCCACATCTCCCTTTGATCTCACGGTCCAAATCTTATTTCAGGTCTTCGGGTCTTTGCACTTCAGCGATTGCAATTCTCAAACTGAAAAACCCACTTCAAATTTACCCAGAGCTCTCGATATGTCGACATGAATCCCCCTAGATCCAACGGTCTAGATTCATTCTGTCCCTTCGGCCCTCCGCGCTTCAAGAATCTCAATTTTCAAAATTTCCTCCTCCTGAACTCACAATATTTGATGGCTCAGATTTTCCTGGACGAACAATGACTGAGATTTCACTTCAGGCTTCCAGCTCTCTGAGCTTCAGAAATATCAAGTCTCAAAACTTGAGAGATTCTCTCTCCTGTGCATGCGAACGTTAAGACTCGTGCATCTTCCTCTGGATCTGAAGGCTTTTTATATTCTTCACAGTGATCCAATGATCATTGTCTCTCCTCCCTCCTGAGATTTCGATCTTCTCCCAACTTAGAAGATTTATGAGTCTTCAAAGATTTTGAACCTTTTCTCCTCCTGCGAGTCTGATTCTTGGATCTTGTCAACACTTACGAAAAGTGTTATCTCTCCTGAGCTTGATACTTAAAGGATTTTCGAATTCCCATGCACACCTTGCATTCTCAGGATTTTGAATAACTTAGTTCGAAGGATTTCTTGAAAATAAATTCTTCTCGCCCACCTGCCGTTCTTCTGTTTTGGTTCTTCGAAGCTTGGTTTCTCCTCGACATTGTTCACACCATTCACCTAGTCTAAGTTTCCATTGTTCTCTTTAAACTTATATGAGTTACTCCGAGACTTAGTCGACGCACTCCTTGCGTTTGAGAAGCACACCTTCCATACAAGTGTCGGAAGAGAAACAATTGAAACTCATATAGTTTCGTTGCGAACTCATATAATCAATATCTTGAACAATCATACATGAAAGAAAATGGAATAAATCACACACACCGAGTATAACATTCATTCATCCATACATCAAATGAACACAGTCCAAGGATTTGGGACAATTATGTCTGTTCTATTCATTCATGAAACAAATTACATAGTCTTTCTTCTACTCTACTTTTTTTTACTGATCTCTCTGATCTCTTACAATACTCATACACTTACAATGCAACAACAACTATCTAAGGACCGAATCCACAAGCTCTTGTCGTCCTTCCTGCAACCTATCCTATCAACTCATAGTGGTTACCTACTTTGTCCTATTACAATAACTAACATTTATTGCCAGATAAGAGTCAACACTCCATATCTACAATTCCTTATAGTCCGTAATATTTTACAAACAAGTTACATATTTAAAATGTTGCTTTCAAAATATGTCAACAACCGATTTAATTCTAAGTTAAATGCTTATTTGAAACTCTTCCATGCTGAGATGTCATCGTACCTTTGCCTCAATGCTTGCGTTTTTACTTTGAAGGCGATGCTCCTGCATCAATTGGGAAAGTAAAATATTTTCCCAGCAATCATCAAATAATTAATTACATAATCCAAAATTCCAAATTTGGATTTTCCATAAATGGCAAAGAATTTCCAATTATGAATTTTCCAAAAATGAAAATTTATTTCAAAATTCATCTAGAATTTATTTTTTCTAACATTTGAGGATATTACATCCTCTCCCCCTTAAGTACAACATTGTCCTTTGTTCATTCCTCTCTCGGAATAGGGTTGGATAAGATTTCAACATGATATATTCTTCGAATTTCCCAAGTGGCCTCCTCAAGACTAATGTTCTTCCATTGCACTTTTATCTGGGCGATGGATCTGTTTCATAGTATTGTTTCTTTCTTATCCAGAATGCACAGAGGTTTCTCTTGGAATTCTACTTATGGTTCCACTTGCACCATGTTCCAATCAATGATGTGAGTAGGATCATGAATATACCTTTTTAGTAATAAAATATGAAAAACATTTTGAACTTTTAAATTTGTAGGAATTGCTAGTTGATACACCATAGGTCCGATTCGAGTTAAAAACTTGAAGGGGCCACAAAACCTTGGTGCCAAAATTGAACAAATTCCTAGCTTTAGAGAACTCCTTCTTTCTTTTACTTTTAGATATACATGGTCCCCAATTTGAAATTCTTGATTTCTTCTTTTTAAATCTGCATACCTTTTCCATCGATCTTAGGCTTATTTTAAGTTCTGTTGTACTCTTTTTACCATTCTCTCCATTTCTTGCATCATTTTTTATCCCACCATAATCCTGCCAATTGGATTGTCCTAGCTAATCGGGGTTGTGATTTTCCTTCCATATAATGCTTCGAAGGGACTCATCTTAGCTGATGTCTGATAACCATTGTTGTAATAAAATTCAACTAAGTGAAGGTACTCCTCCCACTTAGTTGGTTTCATCCTTACATACATTCACAACATGTCTTTGATAACTTGGTTTCTTCGTTTTGTTTTCCCATCTATTTGTGGATGGTAGCTTATGTTGAAATTCAGGTTAGTATCCAATCCTGCAAACAATTCCTTCCAAAAATTTGATGTAAATTTGACATCTCTATCGGAAATCACCATCTTAGGAATTCCATGCAATCTAAATATTTCTTTCATAAAAATTTCAGCAATATTAATCACTTTATAAGTAGATTTCAGAGGTATAAATGTGCAGATTTGGTTAGTTTATCAATCACTACCATAATCAATTCATTTTGTCTTTGAGTATTAGGAGAACCTGTGATGAATTCCATCGAGATAATCTCCCATTTCCATTCTAGTATAGGAAAAGGTTGTAATAGACCTACTATATGATGATGCTCAACCTTTACCTGTTGACAATCTAAGCATTTAAACAAATATTCAGTTGTTTCATTCTTCATGTTAGCCCAATAAAACAATTTTCTTAAGGCTATTATCATTTTCCGGTATCATGGATCACCATAATACGAATTTTTGTGCAGTTCATCAAGAATTGTTGTCTTTAAATCAACAGAATTATGTACATATAATCAGTTTTTGAACGTTAACAATCCATTTTTATCTAAACTCAAATATGTTATGTTCAATATTTTTGCATTTCCTTGCAATTTTGTTGTTGTTTTAATGTAATTGTTGTCATTAATGCTTGCATATTTTATTGTTTGTTCAATATCGTTTTCTGCTTTGCTGATATTTATTTCATAGAGTCTATTAGTCCTCTGACTTAGTGCATTTTCAACTTTGTTTTCTTACCTTTGATGTGTCATACCTCAAAATAAAATTCTCTTAAAAGGGCCAACCATATTTCTTTCCTTGCATTGATATATGTTTGGCTAAACAAATACTTTACACCACTGTTGTCGGTTAGTAACATAAATTTTCTTCCCATTAAATAATGTCACCACATTTTTAATGCATGAATTATAGCTGCTAATTCTAAATCATGAGTCACATAATTTCATTCATGTTCTTTTAGTTTATGATATTCATAATAGATGATGTGTTTGTCTTGTGTTAGAACACCTCCTAATCCCTCTTTTCTTGCATCCACACAAATTGTAAAATCTTTATCGGGATCTGCTACCTTTAGGATAGGTATTGTAGTTAATAGTCTTTTTAATTTATCAAATCTGTCTTAAAATTTTTGTGACCAAGTAAATCTTGCTCCCTTTTTTTTTAGTGATGTAATAAGATACACGATCCTAGAAAATCCTTTGATAAATCTATGGTAATAACAGGTAATTCCCATGAATGATTTTTTGTCTGCTACATCCTTAGGAATAGGCCATTCCATAATGGATTTTATCTTTTCTGGATCAACTGCAATACCATCTTCAGATATTACATGTCCTAAGTACTGTATCTTTCTTTGGTAGAAGTCGCACTTATCAAACTTCGCATACAGCTTATGTTCTGTTAAAGTCTACAATACTATTTTCAGATGTTCTTCATGTTTTTTTTTTTTGAGTAAACTAAAATATCATCGATACAAACTAGCACAAATTTATCCATATATTGGTTGAATATACTATTCATCAAGCACATAAAGGTTGTTGGTGCATTAGTAAGCCCGAATGGGATTACAAAAAAATCAGTGTCAATAACGTGTTCTAAAATATGTTTTATTTATATATTCATCCTTTATTCTGACTTGGTGATAACCAGACCTTAAATCCATCTTAGAGAATATATTTTATCCTCCCAGTTGATCAAAGAGATCGTTAATCCTAGGTAAGGGATACTTATTCTTAATCTCCATTTTATTTAGTTGTCGATAGTCAATACACAGTTTCAATGGCCCATCTTTATTCTTAGCGAATAAAACTGGTGCTCTTGAAGGTGAAACACTTGGTCTAATATATTCCTTATCCAATAGTTCTTGTAACTGAATTTTTAGTTCTGTTAATTCGGGTAGGATCATTCTATAAGGCGCATGGGATATCGGGGCAGATCCGGGTAGTAGGTCGATAGAGAAATATATCTTCTTCCTTGGAGTTAGTTCTAGTATTTCATCTACAAATACATATTTTAACCCATGTAGGATTGTAAAGTCTTCTAAACTTGGTTTTTTTTCTTCCCTTAGTAGGTTAGTTACTTTTATAGCATAAATTTGGAAACCTTTGTTCATACATTTCTTAAACTGCATCGCTTATATTTTCCTAACAACAACTGGTTTTATGACTCCTTGTACTCTTCTAACTGTGTTATTTTCATCTCTGTACACAAACGACTTTTCGTAATAGTTTAATATCACTTTATGTTTCTCTAACCAGTCCATTCCAATGATTAAATCGTAAGGTCCCAAAGGTAATATGTTCGTATTTAACTTTGTAATTTGACCATCTATTCTTAGTTCATGGTTAGAAATAAAATATGTTACCTTTCTTTTGGTCCCTGTTGCTAATTGTACTAACCAGGACTTAGCATGCTTTCCCTTATTTAACTTGTTCAATTCAACTAAAACAAGAGTAATATAACTCAAACTAGCTCTTGGTTCAATTAGTATAGAGACATTGTGGGTATGAATTTTACCTTCAACTTCCACAATAGTGGATTGATGATCTACTTGTCTGACATCCAGAGATGCATTGATATTATGCATGCTTCTACCAATATCTCCAACCGTAGAAGCCTCTTGAAGGTTATGGACTAAATTTCTTGTTGTGGGATTTAAGTGTGGACAATTTATCCTCAAGTGAGGTTCTACACATTACCAACACTTCAATGGTTCTCTGGGATTGTTCCCATGTAACACAGCCATGGTGGGGTGTAAAAAAATTGTTCTTATTAAGAAAATCAACACCCTGATTCAGGGTCTATATTCCATTATGCTCTTCCAAATCTTTCCAACCACGGTCTCCATGCTCTAAACCAAGCTCAGAGCTGGAAAAAATCCTCTCCCAAGTTCTTCGGGTTGTTCCATCCCTCTATACTTTCATATGACCACCGGCTATGACCAAGCGCTAAGACAACAGGTGCCAAGATAACCACCTCCTCTGCAGTGGCAAATCTCTGAAGTTCACAATCCAACGCCGCATGTCCTTAGGGATTTATATGACCCTGATTCACTTCAAGACTTCGGCGTTGGGGAGTTTCGAACACTCCAAAGCCTTTTCTCTGAAAATTACTTCGTACCTGGAGTTATATATTGAGTGACACACGTCCCTCGTGATCAAAAACTATGATCCACTTTGGGACTTCGGTGTTCAGGAGTTTCTAGCACTCCAAAGCCTTTTCTCCTTCAAAGTACTTCGTACCTAGAGTTATAGATCGAGCGTCATGCATCCCTTCGCGATCAATGGCTGGGATCTACTTCAGAAATTTGACCTTTGGGAGTTTCAAACATTCCAACACCTTTTTCCTCCGAATTACTCCATACCCGGATTTACAAATCGAACGCCACGCGTCCTCCTCCCATCGTACAGTTCCGATGGACTTCGACACTTTGAAACTTCACTCCTCACATTCCTCTAGAGTGTTCTTTTTTGGACTCAACAATCTACTATCACATGCCTTCCTATGATAATGACTAGGATCTACTCCGGCACTTCATAACTTCACTCCTCACATTCCTCCGGAGTCACGAAGTCCTCAACTCCCAAAATCCAAGTCATTTCACCAACCACGTGGGCAAGGTATGAATATTACAAAGGATGAAACATAGCTGGGTTAGGGGAAACACCTTGCCTCATCACTTTGGTCTAATCATATTTCAACCTCCCTCAAGTTTTCATGGTCATGATCCGGCCAATACCGATTTGTTCACCGATCGACAATTCACAGTGATTGTGGGGCCCAACGTGCTCGCTCTTTATCGAAGAGCTCAATATCCGCAATCTGAAAATTACTCACCCAACTCAGTCTAATCGTGGTCATTGATACTCCACCCCGACGAGATCAACGACATTGGTAAATTGTGGGTCATGAACTAGCACGTCCGCTAATTTCACCTTCGCGCTCCGCAATGATTCCCCACCATCGATCTTCGTTCACAGACCAATGGTTCACAGGGATTGTGGTGCCCAATATCTGCAATCTAGGAAGTGCTCGCCCGACTTGTCCAATCATAGTTTTTTATCCTCCATCCCCAATGAGTTCAATGACATTGGTTGATTGTGGGCTGTGAACTAGCATGTCCGATAATTTCACCTTTGTGCTTCACAATGATCCCCAACCATCAATCTAATTGGTCAACTGGTGTTTGATTCGTTAACTCTAGTGGGTATTTGAGTCGATCTGACAAATGATATAGGATTTCCTCCCAATGAACAGTTTTCATTCATCTCCTATTTCAGGTTCTTGATTCATCTATGGCTCTTGTTACTCAGGGAGTTCGAGTAACTTTGACTATCGTGAAGTTTGATATTCCAGGCATCGAACTCCCGAAACCATTATGAACTAGCTCCTTTTGGGATTAGCGCAGGGTTCCTAGACCCATGTCACATGGATCTTCAGATTACTATCGAGCTATGAAATCTACTCTTTCTTATCTCCTTCAGGCTATGGATCTTCAGGCTACTGATTTGAAGGAAATGCCTTCCTAATTAGAAGAACCTTAAATTCTAAAACAGGGTGGTGTAAACTCATGAGGTTACAAGATGGTAGCAGTTCCAAGAGGCTTGCTCGGATCTCAGAAATGTGAGGTAGCTCCCTGGGGAAAACACCTTCAAGAGTTAAACCGGAGCATATGGGAAAAGAAGAAGAATATGTTCTCAGGGAAACCAACGTATATACATAATTTAACCTTTTCAATGAAGAAACCATTTACAGATATGTAAATACATGCATGCAACCATTAATTCCCAATTCAACGCATAAATTATGGAAACACTTATCAGAACCACATAACGTGAAGTGACTGCTAGAAGGGGTGCTTGTTTCCACCCAACCATAGGCTCAGTCCCTCCTAACGGATTTACCACTAGCCACCCTCGAGCTAGACCACAATGCTTTTAGATTGAATATTTTCTTTCAGCACAAAAATAGATAGGGATGAAGTTTACTCTCCTTCTCCCGACTCAGTCTCTAATTCCTGCGTTTGGAACACACTCTTTTTACAATTCTTCCTCAAATCTGAGAGCTTCGTCTCTTGTCTCTGCACTCTTCGCATATTTCCTCTCTGACCCCCACACTTTCCTTTATTTCCTTTTCCAACAATATTGTGTGTGGCCCAAATTCCTAGTCCATGGACAGGTCTGGAATCCTTACATATGGGTAGCCTACCTCATCCCCTCATTAACTCTTGAGGATGTCTTCCCACCTACAAGCCTGACATTCCTAGGTTAGAGGGTTTTTCTGATCCTAAGAAATTAAATCTAGCAAAGTACTGGTTTGATGGAGGTTAACGGAACCATTCCTTCCCCCCTCCACCATCTCTTTCATAGAAGTTTTGGTCTCTCTTAGCACATCCCCTTTCCAGCAGTCATGCAACACATATCCATTTTCTATTAAAATAACAAAATTTACATTCATCGACCTTTTATACAAAGGTCCATCAAATCAAACATTCACACCTTTGAGTTTTCCATAGTTTTTGGCCAATATAGTTATATTTACAAACTGGGGGAAACATGGTGTTACACCCCAACCTTCTTGAATCCCAGGTTAACTGGTCTATTTCCCCCTTGGGCATTATGTGTATTTGAATGACAATCTTTCTTTTGGAAATCTTTCTTCATATTACGGAAAGGGGCTGGTTGGAAGATTTTCTTACATTGATTCAATCTATATTGTTTCTTGTCTTTCCATGCCTTAGGGATTCCAGATATCTGTTTGTATTGATCATAGCACATCTGAGCCTCTCTAAACACTTCATTTAAGGAATTGGGATTGAAAAATTCAATTATTTCCTTATACGATTGTGGTAGACATCTCAATAACCTTTGTCTATTTACTTTTCCCTCCTTTATGTATGGCACAAACCTCAACAGATCTAGAAATTTATTTATGAGATCGTCCATGGCCATTTTTCCTAGTCGCAGTTCATAAAATTCCTTATTTTTTCTTTCATAATAACTTTCTGATAAGTAATGCTTCTTGAAATAATTTTTTAAAACCTGACCATTCCATTCATTTTTCTTTCAATCCCTTGGCTAATTTTAGGTCTTTCCACCAGATAGTAGCTTGTCCTTTTAAGTTGTAAATGGCCATTATGACTTTCATATTACTAGACTAGTTATAAATCTAGAAATATTTATTTATATCTAGTAACCATGCTTCGGCCTCCTCAACAGTATTTGATTCTCCATGAAAGGTGCAAGGTTTTATTTTCTTGAATTCACCTTCCAGGTGGTCCACTTGTTTTCTTTTTCTTCCTATAGATTCTTTGTTTTATGTCATGTGTGTGTCTTTGCATGAACTATCCTCTTTTTATGTTTCATGACCATAATTCTTAGAGGACTTCTTCCTGACCTCTTCCTCTTTTTCATTTTCCTTTTGAATTTTATTTGTTACTATACTGCATAGCATCATTTCATTTATTCCCAGCTAATCTTCCTGTGCTTTATTCAACTTTTCATTATCTTATTTCAATCCTTGTAATTCTGCGATGAGGTTTTTCATCGTTTCCAATACTTGAGTTGTTGAACTTCCTTCATTGTTATGTTCTAGGTCTCTAGGAGGTTCCTAGTTTGGATTCCCTTCAGATCTATCTCCTTCCTCATTCTCTGATGACATTTTTACAAGAGATAATTTTTGTTTTTCTTTTTGTAAAAGTAAATGTGTTTGTTATATTTTCTTCAAGGAAACAAAAACATTATGGTGTTTCCCTGAGGTATAAGTGTTTTAACCTACAACTCTGATACCATATCTAATGTACACCAAATTTCACAAAATAAAAAATAATTAAAGGGGACAAACTAATGTCTATTATGTACGACAATTGTTCATGTCACAAAAAAAATTATGTCTCAATCCGTTAACTAACTACCGAGTAGGTGTAACATTATCATCACTCGTTCTAAAGGATACAAGAGTGCTTAAGTTCGACACCTCATTTAATAATAAGCTTTGTTATTTAGAAGTAACATTATCGTACTGATGAGTTGGTGGTTAGACCTATCAAGGTCCATAGCCTGGCCATGATTATGCCACCCGTTAATTAAGTGATACATTGTTTATAAACATTTAATGATATAATTAAGGATTATTAGATAAGCCATACACTATATCTATAACACATCTAATGTTGTAACCAATACTTACTATGGAAGTATTATAATAAGTTTATAATACCATTCGAGATATAATCCAAGGATTATTACATAAGTCTTACCTTATGCTTTAACATACCTTTAATGATATACTTATGATTTAAACGTTACACTATGATTTAACAAAGGGAAGAGTCTAGGGTTTAAACCACTAACTCCCAACCAACGTGATAGTTGTCAAATCCAAAAGTAAAATAATTATGGTATGCGACTTACGATCCACATAAATATAGAGTTATGACCCTAATGAGTCCCCATTGGTTCGCATTACAATTAAGGTTCGAAATTTATGGCAATCGAGAAGTATTTAAGTTGGTGGTTGTAGGAAGGTATGAATCTAGGCTTAGGGAATTAAGTTGGCCATATCCATTAATGGTGTCAGACCACCATTACTCCTCCTGGTCTAAAGTTGTAGGTAAAACCCCACTTCGATCTCGCCACTTAAGTTGGCTTCACATGGTATAGTGAGGGTGACATACTATTCAATCCTTCCCCAAAATCGAGAGGCACGAAGTGCCATTTCCCTCATAGTCATTCCATTTGGTTTATTCACTCTATTTGTTTTGCCACCATGATGGTAGACTTTCCCAGCTCTGTGGTAGCAAGGTAACGATGCCATGAGGGTAATCTTATTTGGTTCTCTCTATGGTAGAAAGGTAAAACAGACCACGTAGATATCCTTGTTCAGCTCTGTGGTAGCAAGTAACAATACCACCATGGTAATTGGTTTGGATCTGTTGTAGCAAGTAGCAATGCCGCGTTGGTAGCTGGTTCAACTCTATGGTAGAATTATAACAAAGGTCACAAGGTTAAATTGTTCAAGTCTGTATTAGAGAGGAAAAAATTGCCATTTTAGTTGGTCCCTTTTCATCATAGCAGCCACTCTTGCAAGCTCGCCCTCGACTAGTACACGGTAAGTATTCCCTCTGAATATCTTATTCTCCAAAATCATCGTTACAGTGCATTGGTGTTTAAATAGGTTTAAAGGTAGTATTTCTTTGAAAAAGGATTTTGTTCGAATAGTAGTTGCATAACTCCTTCCTTCCTTTTTGTTACGTATCACCTTAGCGATGATTCACAGTGTTGTCTAATACTCTGCATATTGCACCCTCTGTGGTAACGATCCTCTGTCTATGTAGCATTGTGTTTTATGGGATATCTCCCTGTCTATGTTGAGTGTGTGTATTGTGCTTCTTTGTCTAAGTAATACATTCTCTATGGATTTCCTCTTTGTCTATGTAGAATGCATTACTCTCTCTTTGTATAATACTCTTGTCTATGGAATTTTGTGTGTTCACTATTCTTTATTTATACCATATGTTTATGGTATTTCTTTCTGTGTAAGAAGGATTTTAATCAATGATGTTAAATACTTTTATCATGTAACCTAAGTCAAGTCAAGGCCAGGTAGAATTTTATTGTTCCCTTAACTTCAATCATGCTCTATTTAAATATGTATACACTTAAGGGAGTTTGTTACAAGTTTCTCATATACTTTGTACACTATGATTTTAGGGGAAAACCCTTAGTCATTGAATGTTAATACCACACCTCCTTACACAAGGTTTGCCTGGTTAAAAATAAAAACCTTTTCCAAGGAGTATCATGCCCTATCTCCATCACAATTTGCGCTCTAGAATAATAGCTTGACAAAGTTTGGGTACAAACCATACACAGCTCTTATGGATATTTTGTGCCTTCGAAAACCCTATTTGAACCCTACGAGACACTCTTGATTGGTTTAAAACCCATCTTTACTTTTGTATTTATTTTAATAAACATTTAATGAATTTGTCTATACTCATATCGCCTCCTCGCATCGTTGTGATAATTTATGATTCAATGCTTCTTTAATTGCATAGTTTGTATGATTGTCCAGAATGTCAATAGTAATTCTTTGTCTGTGTATATAGTATCTTTGTCTAGAAATTATCCTTATGTATAACGTAACTATAAGTGAATTAAAATTCTTCCATAGTGGCTTCAGCCTTCTATCAATATTTAAATTACTCTTTCCAAAGTAAAGATAGTCGGTTATTATAATTCACTTATTTTTTATGTTGTATCCCTATTTCTTTGTTGATATTTTACTTTGTCAATAATGTAACCTATAGGATATACTTGCTTATGATTTTTCTATTGTGCAATTGATAATTATTTCACAAGTATATGCAATGATGATGGGTCCCTTTTTGTCTTGCGATGGAACCCATCGGGTGAAAAACACACCCACTTATCTTCTCTATCTTGGATTGGTGGCTTCACAAGTTGGCGAGGATGCTCCTTTCAGCATCAAAACCCAAGTTAAGTAATTTAATTCTTTACCTTATTGCATATTTAATAATTTTGTACATTAATAATTTACTAAAAATCATTTATATGTTTTGTTATAGGTTTGGGAGGCACCCCATACACTTGGAAAGACACTCATTCTATCCAAAAAAGGTGTTCGGGTTCCATCTTCTTCCACTAGTCCTTGCGAGAATTCACAGATAGTTTTATGTAGTTTGTTTATATTTATGTTTCACTTAGATAGGGAGTTATGTTTTAAAAACATAAATGGTTGTGGAATTATTGGGTCCTATGGTACCCCAACTGTAATGTTTGGATAATGACGTATTGACTGCAATAGTTACTTTTTCAATACAATAAGAGGTTTATTGTATCAACTATATTTTTTGGGTAATAGACGTAAATAAAGAGTGTACTTGGGATTTTATTCTTTCTACCTATTCTCACCATGATAGTAGCACAATAATAATATAGTCTGATTTTATTTATTTTCTGTAGTAATTGATTATGTACAGATTCAAACAATAATAAAAATACAGATATTTGTTGGCCAATAGGAATATAAACATAGTTTTCTATTTATTTCTATATGCATACCTATATATATAGTCAAATATATATATATATATATATATATATATATATATATATATATATCATATTTCAGATAAAAATTATTACCAATATCATTATGTTGTAGCAAGCCATAATATAACAGGGCTATACAGTCTCTTTGAATAGATTTCACATATGTGTATACAAGGCAAAGATATTCCTAACAAATAAAAACCATAGATATAACATCAATAATGAAATTCATAGCTGAGATACATATCTGAATAAGATGATGTTGGAAAACAAAAGGAACAACCATGTTCCACCCAACCGTAGAACAAAACAACCACAATCACTTGTCCTGATCAACCCCTAGCCTGACCATGAGTCCATAAGGGAAAACAAAATTATCCTCCTTAGATATAGTCACCATCAACATATCAGAATATCCCTTTACTCACACAACAAGTGCTCATAACAACAACCAATTCTCAATCCTACAACATACTAAGCAGTGTCTTGCCTCCCACATATGTTGTATATATTCTTGTGCCTAGGTATTTGATTCCTTTCCCTCCTTGAGGAAATTTGTAGCTTTACAAATCCCTGATTTTTAGGGGCTTCTAGTGGTCAAATTCATCTTCTTCCACTTGTAAAAATCATCCCCGAGGTAACTCAAACTTGTTCCCCACTCATGGAGTGATTGTCAACTATTTTTAACCCGGTTGTTCCATTTGTCTTCCAGCAATAAATTTATTAAACAATTGTCTCATACATGTGTCCAATAAAAGAGGAAATTTGGGCAAGTCAAATCTTTTCCCAGTAGTCATCAAATAATTAATTACATAATCCAAAATTCCAAATTCATTTTTTCCATAAATGGAAAATAATTTCCAAATCCAAATTTTCCAAAAATGGAAATTTATTTCAAAATTCATCTAGAATTTAACTTTTCTAATATTTGAGGATATTACATTATAGTTGTTGCAACCAATCTGCTTGAACCTTCTTTTATTATCTCAGACTTATGTGAATCAAACACAATTTTTTGACCGTGATCACACATATGACTTACACTTAGAATATTATGTTTCATATCTTCCACTAGTAGAACATTTTCTACCTTGGTATCCTTGTTTCCAATTCTGATTGTGCCTCTTCCAATGATTCTAGTTGATTCACCATTTCCAAAGGAGACTGATCCATCTCTTTATTTTCTCAAGGTTAGAATCATGTCCTCATCACCTATCATGTTCTTTGAGCATCCACTATCAACATACCAACCATGTTTTTTGTGTTTAGATTGTAGAGCAAGTGTGCATTCTTCATTGTTATATTGATTATGATTTCTTATCCATATTCTATGTTGAGGTTCTTATCTGTGACTATTGTTATTTTGTTGTGATTCTCTAGGAGGGAATGCCATTCTACAATATTTGGCTATGTGTCCAAATTTGTTGCACTTGTAACATTCCACTTCAGTGCTCAAGGACTCAAATATGTTGTAGCTTTTTCTCTGTGTTTCACTAGGCCTTTTTGGATAACCATTTTATGCATGACTTTCATAGTTATTTTTGTTTCTTATATTTTCTCTGCAATTTACAGCTTTATGTCCAAAATTATAACATGAATAACATAAGCCAAAGAAGATAGTTTGATACCTAGAAGTTGAAGATATTCTAAAAGGAGTTAATCTTTTGAATCGTTCTTCTTCTTGAGTCCTTCTTGTTTATGATTGTCACTGATTCTAAAATCTAAATCTTTTGGGTGGAGGGGTGTCCCTATGATCTTCCTTGTAAAACTTATTGTCTCCTCTCACTATTTCTGCATAGCTTCTTGTATTTGTTTCTTGATCTATTGTTTTGGATATTGATCCCTTTCCTTTCTGGTTGTATCCAATTCCATACTTGTCATTATTTGGCCTTTCACTATTGATAATATCATCCAAAACTTTTGAGTTGTTCTACATGTTTTTATTTTGAGGGTATTTTATCAATGTGACAATCTCTGCTTCCAAACTTCCAATGATCTCATATTTTTCTTCCAACTCTTCTTTGAGTGATTCTTCAATTATTTTTTCTTCTTCAACTTGGATTTTCAATTTTTTGATCATTTGTTCTAGTTATTCAAAGTTGCAACTTTGATATTCCTCTTTTATTTTTAGTTCTTCCTGTAGTGACTTGTTTTTCTTATTTTCCCTTTTTATAACTTATATTGCACTCATCAATTCTTATTTGTAGTCAACTTATTCCTCTTCATATTCTTCTTTGGTGCCTTCTTCATCAGATTCTTCTACTTCGGTGAATAGAACCCTTTATGTCTCACTTCCACTATCTTCATCTTTGTCTGATGAGGTGTTATATTCTTTTGTGAAAAATATTTTCTTGGAGAATTTCATTTTGGTTTTCTTTCCTTTGTACACTTGTTTTCTATTTGAAGCATCTTATTTATTTATTTTATTTTTATTATGAGGACATTTGTAAGTGAAATGACCAATACCATCACAATTAAAACAAATTAATGGAATCTTACCTCTGTATTTGTCATCAATTCCTTTTTTAGTATTTTGACGAAGTTGGCTACTTCTTCATCATCTTCTGAGATGTCACTGATGCTGCTCTTTAGATTTTCCTTTTTCTTTCCCTTTTTCTTTGAATTCTTGGATGCTTTGAATCCTACTTCATTTTGAACTGGATTATCTTGTTAGGTTCTCATTTTATAGGCTATGAATATTCCATGTAGCTCATCCATATTTATCGAATCCAAATATGTTCTTTCTTCTAGTGTTTAGATATTAGGATCAAATATCATTGGAAGAGATCTTAGTACCTTTTGAACAATTATAGATTCATCAAATTCTTCTCCCAATCCTCTAATTGCATTCACTGTTTCATAAAGTCATAAGAAGTAAGTTGCAATATTCTCATCTTTCATCATCTTCAGTTGTTCAAATTGACCTATGTAAGTTTGAATATTTGTTGCCTTGACTTTTTCATTTCCTTCATAAACATTTTGAGGTTTTTCTCAATTTTCTTTTGAGGAGTTGCAATGCATAACTTTGACATATATTGAATCACTCAAACCATTCAGGAGTGCATTTATGGATTTTGAAATATTCAGATTGAGTTTCCTTATGTTGTCATTTGTTGGAGGAATGAATCGTTCTTTATATCCATCTACAACCGATTTCCAAACCTCCAATCCCTATTCTTGTACATATGTTTTCATCCTTCTGCTCCATAATGCATAGTTTTGTCCATCAAACTGTTGTATTCAATTTTTATACATATTGTTTATCTCCATGATCTACCTTTTAGTGGTTAAACTGATTTGTGAAGGATCCTCCTATGATAACAATTATTGGATTACTGAGAGGGGGGGTGAATCCGTAATAAATATTTTTAATCCTTTTTAACCATAGTATATAAGTGTTGTTTATATTTATGATCAATATACCATTATCATTCAACAAGTGCAGATTAAATAAACCATGAAAAATGAACAATCATACACATACACAGTACACCAGTATTTTTACGTGGAAACCCAATGCGAGAGAAAACCATGGAATGATTTTTCTTATATGTATTTAAGAATTACATTCATTGGAAGCACCAAATTCCTTTGTTCTCCAGCTGCAACTGGAAGGAGGCTCCGACCCCCTATATTTTCAGGCTAACACCTGAGGGAAACTCCAACTCCACAATTCTCTGGCTACAACCAGAAGGAAGATACAACCCCCTATTTTTTGTAGCTACAATCGGAAGGCAGTTGCAACCACCTATCCTTATCCAACCACCCTGAAATATAAGTGTCAAATGATGAAACCAATTCCACATTGTCACTATGAGATAAACCATTGTAAACATGTACCAATATGAGCCAACAACCTGTAACCAACCTGTACCAAAATCATGTAATCAATCCTATACCAAAATTCATCCTTTACCAACAAATGCCAACAAGTATGTGACCTATATATACTACATCTCACATATGTATGCATCATTTATATACTGCATATTGCATATGTACATGGCATGTCTATACTGCAACATACGCACACCTTCAGAAAGATAGGATTTTCACTTTTCCTGAAATTTCAAACACTTTGTTTCCTCTGTCACATCAACCTGTGACCTGCCACTGTGTATTATCTATAGTTTTTCTTTGTGCATACATCATCTTATATATCCCTTAACCAAGTGCATCTATGTCTTTCTAGTCATGTGCCATGCATGTGTGTACAATAATGAACAAGTGTAATAACTCTCACATGGACTAGACATCAAACCCTTATTGATATGCAGCATCAACCTTCACAACTAACTTCACAACCACTTCACAACCAAAAACCATCATCCATGTACAAACAAATACTAGCTATGTCTCAACACTTGAACCAACAAGATGTACTAATAAATAATACCAACATACCAATGTTGTATTTTTGTAGATCTAACTCATACCATAGGTTTTATACAACCAACAACCTCCATATGGAAAAACCTCAAACTCCCATAACCATATCTCATAGAGACAACAACATCCAACTACACATAACAATATGACATATTGTTTGAATCTATAGATAAATATGTTGTACATGACCATTGTAGACCTTCTTGGGATCTTGCTTTCAGACTCTGAGAATTTTGTACCTTCAACAACTCAATATTTCATGGCTTTTCCAAATGTATGTGCCTTTTTTTACTGCCATCCCGCATATCTATGCACCCTTCTCCACTGCACCCAGCATACACCTCAAAAACTAGGGTTTTTTCAATATTTCCACAATTTTGAAACTTTCACCGTCAACCCTTCGTGATACCTCACACTTGTGTGACTTCATATGTGTCAATGAGTAACTGCAATAAAACTTACACAATAATAGATATTCAATGTGTTCAATAGGTTCTAATAGGAGATCCTTTCTCTCTTATTTATACTTTTGTGTAGCTTCCTCAAGGGGTTACCTTCTAACCAACTTAACCCAACTTCCTTCTTTTAGGCCTAACCCACTTCTAACAACTTGTCGACTTATAACCACTTTATCCAAAAATAGTAAACTCTCCACTTCTAGTTGCAAGTAATTAATTTTTAATTATTTTCTTATTGCAACAACTCAACCCATGATTAACTCCTAGTTTCACCCACTTCGACTAGTCAACTTCTTCTAGGAGTTTCTAGAATGATTTGACTTCTTTGACCTTCTAGAGGCTTCTAGATAACTCATAAGGGTTCTCCAACTTCACAAGGACACAACTCTCTGACCGTGAGTAGCTATGTCATGTTCCACATATCAACGGAAATGGCATGACATGTACTATCCATATAGAATAGTCTTACCTACAAATATACTAATATTCATAACACTATACATCAAATAAACTTAAGTCCCTTAACCATACTATTGGGGCTACCGTAATTTTCTACCGGACTTGCTTCAAGGGTTTAAATCAATGAAAACCAACCCAATTAATCAACAAAGCATTCAATTAATCTAATCTTTGGCAATCTTAGAGGGCACTAAAAACCAAAATATTTCCTGAAGAGAATGTGTTTCCATCAACTTGCAGAGAGGCACATCAATTGTTGGTTGAGTTGGGGATTGAATATAATCAAATTCATTCAAGTAAAAATGATTTCATTTTATACAAAGATGAATATCAATGCAAGGTAGAATGCCCTGTATGAAAAGAGAAGAGATATCATATAAATGTACATGGTCCTATAGTTCCAAGGAAGGTTTTACATCACATTCCAATTATACCTAGAATTCAAAGAATGTTTTTTTTGCAAGTCACTTTCACAATTGATGGACTAGCATGAAAAGAATAGGAGTAAATATGGATTCATAAAAATTCCGGCCAACTCCAAAGCATTGAAACACATAGAGGAAAAATGGCCAAGAAAATTCAAAGATGAACCTCGTAGTATCAGTTTTGGTCTTGCAATTGATGGAGTGTTCCCATTTTCTTTCATGAGCTCAAATTATAGTGTTTGGATAGTCGGATTGAGATTATACTGTGACGTCCCATATTTTGACCTTAAACAGTGATAAATTTGATTGTACTCATCATAGTAATTCATTTTTAGTAACTACTTGGACTTAGATATATTGATATAGACATTTGAGATATGTGTATCTCGACCTATTTTAAGTGTTGCATAATGTTATTTTATTGTTATATGTTCATAAGGATGATAGTTATGGAAATTGTTCAAACATGCAAATTTGAATGTGATTTTAATACAATGGATACTAGTGTAACATTATGTTGTGGATGTATAATAGATATGAGACATGTTGTAAATAAGCATATATTTATTAACTGAATGTCAATACAAGTATGGATGACCGTATGAAAAATGTGATGCGTCTGCATGGATATGAATATTGGTGAACTAAGTTGCAGGTTGACAAGTTATGTAATAACCAAATTACTATAGTGTTGAGGTAACTTGGATGTCGTAGACATCCAAAAGATAGTGTATGTTATAAGTTGTACTTATGATTTAATTTATAGCTTCAAATATTGCTATGATCTATGGTAAGTGTGGTTTTGACAGGACGTGCAACTTTCCCAGAGTGGTTATTTGATGACGTGACTCTAAGAACAATAGTTTCACAATAGGACCTGATGTAGGGTGTTGACCCTAGTTCTATAAGGAGGGGTGGAGGTATTGCCCACCATTTATCCTCTGAAACCTAGAGTCATGGGAGGGATGTGTGAAGTCACACTCCCCTAGACGTGTGATGACGACTGCTAGTTGCCTGTTGGGGAAGCTTGGTCGAGATGTATGACACTTCTGCTTATGGGTTCTATCTAGAGTTAAGTCAATATAGTTGACGCTCCATCTTAGTCCAATAGAGGAAAGGATGGGATGGAATATGGAAGTAGGTTAGGAAGGAAGGATTCTTCGATGTTAGTTGAGAATACTGATTGGGGATTAGAGATGTCACTATTGTTTACTCACTTGGTTCCTACCATGTTTAAAACCCTCTTTGATTTCCTATTGATATTTTAAGTGTGACAATGAGGTATTGATGAATTGGTGTAATTTAGTTCGTTAAGATTATTAAATGATGCATTACATGATATGTTGCCCTACATGTCTTGGTGATCATATAGGAACTATGCACTAGAGGAAATGATTGTTTATCATTAGTACATACATTAGATATGTGTCTACTAGCTATGCACACATACTCTACCCATGTACACTATTATAGTTAATTAATGTATTAATTATTAAAGTAAATTATTAACTATTTAATTGAATTTTTATTGAATATGTAAATTATATTGCATACAAAATATCTAGAAGCATTAAATACCTTCTTCACTTTGATAGATGGTGGATATGATGAATTAAATGAGCATGGTGGGGTGTTATGTACATTTTGGGGGAAATTATCAAATAACATTTATTAGCTAGCATGAGAAGAAAGACTTTTCATTGTATTTATTGTTGTTTAATGCAAGTCATTTCTATTTAGTTTTATTTTAATATTTTCCCAAAATATATAGATAAGGGAGGTTGATGGATAATAATGAGGGTGGATGAGGACACTTGGGGAAGTGTGTATGGAAACTTGATAAATAGGGAGAAGAAGTAGAGAGGAGGAGGAGGTTTTAAGCATGATGAGAGGTTGTGAAATTCTTGGAAGATATAATTCTTGTGATAGTTTTCTTTGAGCATTTGTGCTTTGTTGTTCTTGGAGTCACAGGAATGGAGGGCCAAGAAACTGAAAGGTTTCTTGGATCTAGGAAGTTGGCTAGGCTCCTAGTTGGTAGGGAGGATTCTGTTGTTTCACTCTGGGAAAGCCGGAAAAGAATGCTTGGGAGCACCTAGGACTACATTACAATCGATGAGCTTCGACAAGCTAAGGAGGAGGTATTTTTCGATGGTATTTGGTTATTGATATTTTGTATATACTTTTGTTTTAAGTTCTAAATCATAGAGTTAACATATTACTTATTTCATCATGTTATCTAGATTTATCATTGAGAAAATGTAGAAGAATTGTGTAAATGAAAATCAATGAAATTATGCTAAAATGAAGTTGTTAATGCATATGTACTTAATGAGTGATTAATTTCCTAACATCTCAGATGGGTGTTGTTGTAGGAAAATCTCCCTGCGGACAGGGGGATTACCTCAAAGAGCTTGACCCTAACTCTAAGACAGAAAATGATTAACGTGGACACTAACTTCCTTTAAAATCTATACAAACCAACACATGAGAAGGAAGGAGAACATAAGTACCTCTTTATCGACGTTTGTCCCTGCACACTCCGAGTTGCGCTCTGATCCTTTGCTCCTCGCTGAGTCCTGTAGACAAACAAGATATGACCACTTCCTACTCTATTGATATTAGCTTGAAAACATATCTATCTATCAATGATAAGCTCATGTAACATTAGACACAAACTAGAAAGAAACAGGCCAAGCATGTCATATTAATGAGACTAACGACAACAGTACTTACAATCGTAGATGCGAATGCGACAGCTTTGTCAAGTCCCCTTCGTCTAAACCTTGCTTGAAAGATCCACAACCTGGATAACAACATCTTCACTGATCACTCTCCTTTGGCTGACTGTGTGTTTCCTATAAGATCATAGGTTTCATGCTAGCAATTCTTCCCCCAATCAGCTCCAGCACCACTTATGAGATCATAAGTTTGGTGTAATTCTCCATTTCCCAGTCCCCTTTCACCATTAGAAATATTGCTTATATAGCCTTGGAGAGGCTTTAACCACTTTAGATATCCTTGGGGGAGTTAAGGATTTTCCTCCTTCAGTTGAGGATCTACCCTAAGATCATGGTTGGACTAGGGATTTGAGCTCAACTGCCTTCCAAGAATGAAAAGATTCTTCCCCCATTCATCTCAACCACTTAAATACTGCCCAGAATAGGTAGCGCTCCTTCAAAAGGACCATCAGAGCATTGTAGCACTCCTTTGTAGGCTTTAGGGGGGCGCCAGCGCTCCCTCAAAAGGGCTAGGGGAGCTTTATAACGCTCCCTGACAGTGTAAGGGGGAGCATCGGCGCTCTGAGATAGTGTAAGGGGGAGCGCTCCCCTCCAAAAACTTAGTTTTTGAGGTGCTTTCAGATGGCAAAAGGTTTGCAAGCCTGCTGACTCATTTCTCCTCTTCCAAATCAAATGTTTGAGGTGTTTCAAGTGTCCTTCTCATGTCATTATAGGCACGACATAGGCATCATGGCAGTATGCTTCCATGACACTTGCGACACTTGTGAGAAACATGTGACACTTGCGACCTTGTGAGAAAAATGAGACACTTGCGACCTTTGTAATGACGAAACTATCAAAAAGAGTAATTTTGATGTGTAACAGATTGCCCCCCAAAGTATGAAGTTAGAAGATGTGAACTGATAACTGAAATGCTTTGTAGACTCTCAAGCAAGGTTATAGACTCGGAGAACCTGACAAAAGCTGCACACAAACATCCAAAACATATCATGACCTATTTCAAAACCCAAGGCAGTCATACCTATGCTTGGGTGATCAAAACTTGCAAGATATGGCCGCCATCAAATACACTGCGGATCCATAATTGTAGTGATAAAAGGGTATAGCCACCGAAGATACAATGTGTATCTATACTCTGATGACTCAGACTGATCATAGCCACGAAGAATAGGCAATGGATCTATGAGATGACAAGACATAGCCACAACCAATACAAAGTGGATCTATGTGACAGTGTATGTGTTCTTTATCCAATAGAAACTCCTTTGCATCTTGGGCAAAGAATATATCAAAGTGGTTACTCAACCCATGGTCTTCCTACCAATCCCAACATGGTACGATCCTAACCATGTGAATAGATGTCTTGATGTCGAACATGGCAGAAACCACTTGATTACTGGTCAATGGTGTGAACCGTTAACAAGTGTGAGGGAGATCACCATTAATGCCAATGATTCCAAAGGTACCTTAGTACATTCCAACGAATGTGAATAGATGAGTTGAAGTTGAACACCCGTGGAATCATTCGATCAGGGTTCAATGATGTAGACCTACTGTCGAACGTGAGGAGGCCTGCCATTGAGACATGCAGGTCCCAAAGTACTAATTGGTTTCTAAGTCTGATTCCTGGATAATGTGTTGAAGTCGACAGGAATAGACTCATCAAGGGAGGGCCTTGATGTATCCCCCATCAACGACATGGAACAGACATAGAGATGTAATTGGTGGATCAAATGGACATGCACTAACACAGGTTTTGAGGCAAGATATTTGGGATGACTGACTCTCGAGGCAGATACTTCCCTTGAACACTGAGACACAACAACAAAAACGTGACATGGACCAAAACTATGCAGTGGATATTGTGACTTGCGTCAGGTGACCCAAAGGAGTGAAAGGAACTCAAAGGATTGGCTCAGTGCTGAGGTTCAGCGGATTATGATGCGTGCAAATGACAAAGTGTCATGTTCAAGGGCGACTCTAAGAATTGTTGGATAATGTTCTCAAGAGACTGCTTGGCTTGCTCCTTTCAATTTTTTCCCCCATCCAGATAGACAAGTACCTCTTTTTGATTTAATGAGCTCGAGGAGGATAACACATGCTCGATATAACTCACCTTCGGTAAGTTCATCTTCCTTTGTCTAACGAACCAGAAGAAGTAAGGGATCGGTCCCATATGGGCCTGTCAATGTGTGTTTTAACGAGTCCAAAGACAAAGAACTCAGAGCTTTTTCAGGATTATAGAGTTTGGAAAAACACTCAAAAGAGAACTCTCTCAGTTCCTTTTTCATACAGTAGTCTAATGAGACCAAAAAAGGGGTAAACTATCGCTCTAAAGACGCCCTTTCTGACCTTTTAACGAGTGTAAAAGGAAGCAAGGTCACTCGACAATCTTTTCATATTTAGAGAGTCTAAAAAGGGTTTAAAGTAGACTCCAGGGGGTTCCTTTTTTGTGTAGTGTCCATACAGGTCCGAAAAAGAGATAAAAGTTTACCCAGTTTCATTCTCATGTATTTACGAGCACAATAAAGAACAAAGACTAAGCTCGGTATGCCCCCAGCTTGAGAGCTGGTGGATTAGCTCCAAAATGATCAGCAAAGGCTGGAGACATGCCCACCAAGCTTCAATTCATTCACCGACTTTGAGGTTGTCACCAATCTCTGTGCTAGATGGAGAAAAAGGATACAGGTGGATGAAATGAAGGTTCAAAAATGAGACCTAACGAAAGACTCGACTCGACATCTACGAGATCTGGCGAAAGACTCAACTTGAAGGGAGAGGTGATTGTTTCATTTTTTAACGAGATTGACACGAGAAAAGAACTATGCTCAAGGTTTCGGGTTCGATCCCCAGATTGTTTTTTCACTTTTTAAGGAGATTGCTACAGAGAATAAAACTATGCTCAAATCCTCTGTTTCATTTTTTAACAAGCTTGCCACAGAGAAGAGAAACTATGCTCGTTATGCCCCCAGCATGAAAGCTAGTGGCCTATGTTTCATTTTTTAACGAGCTTGCCACAGAGAAGAGAAACTATGCTCGTGACCTCTGTTTCATTTTTTAATGAGCTTGCCACAGAGAAGAGAAACTATGCTCATGGTTTCTTGATCATGGATTTCAAGAGGATAATGCTCTAGAAGGGTACCATGTCAAAGGACAAAACTCAGTCATGGCTTCCAAGATATCTTTGTCGGATGGAAGAGAATCACTCTGGAAGGAACACATGTCGAGGGTCGTGACAGGGGTAAGGAGATCAGGCTCCAATAACCCTACCGAAGAAATCACCATGTCAACTACTAGATCCAAAGCATCAGAAGTTGAAATCATGGGAGACAACGCCACATAATTGACATGCGGCGAGGGTGATACTGTTTGCATATAAGAACCACTTAGGGAGGTAACCCAGTCGGGGCCGATGAATGAAAATTGATCAATAGTCACAATTCTTCCATCGTGAGGGAAATATATCACACAGAAAAGAGTGTATACAATAGCTTTCATGGCATAGACATAATCCCGCCCAAGGAGTAAAGAGAAATCCAAGGGGTCTCGGACTACCATGACATTGATAAAAACAGTTTTCCCTCCCAAAGTTACAGGAAACTGAGGAAGGATCCCTAAAGGTTGACTAGTTCTTCTGTTAAAAGCTAACAGATTCTACGTAATCGGTGCAAGATGTGGACAACCCAAAGCGTACCAAGCAATAGAAGACAAAATACTAACAGATGCACCTTCATCTATCAGCATTTGAGGAACGTCCCGACCACAAACCTGTACTGTAATCTGGAAAGGAATGTGGGAGGGAAGACGAGGTCTAGTTAGCGCACCCCAATCAAAAAGGATGGCTTCAGTACTTGGAGGGGGTTTTGCAGGAGAAGGAGGAATGCCTCCCGGTACGGTAGAGTCTGTATTAATGAGAAAAACATGGGCAGTATCGGGTTTACTCTCTAGAAGGAGAGTAGGATCGACCGATGATTGGATCGGATCAACCAATGGTGGACTCGGATAGACTACTTAAGCACTCTTCAGAGGAAGAGTGGAACTGACCAAGGAAGGGATTGGATCAGTCACTTTGACATTCCTCAATGGAGGAATGGGATCGATCGATGGAGAAACTGGATCGACCACTTTGGCACTCTTCAGAGGAAGAGTGGGATCGACCGATGGTAGAACCGAATCAACCACTTGAGTTTCATTCTCCAAGGGAAGAATGGGGTCAATGGGTGGAAATGGATCAACCGCTTTGGTGTCACTCTCTAATGGGAGAGTGGGATCGATCGAGGATGAAAATAGATCGACCACTTTGGTGTCACTCTTTTGATGAAGAGCGGGGCTGATCGATGATGGAACTGGATCATCTACTTGGGTTTGTGGTTCAATCGAGGAGGAAACCAGATTGACCACCTTATTAGTCGGACTGACCGGGGATGGAACTAGATTAACCAGTCCATCAACCAACGATGGTTCGGAGGAAAGCTTATGATAACCGTTTGGAAGTTGAAGTTTTTCCAAAAGAGAAGAAGCCTCGTCCATGCGAGGACAAAGGTGAGAGTAATGATTACCTTTACATAACATGCAAGGGAACTTGACAGTTTTCTTCTTCTTACCAACCTTAATGTCACTAGTTGACGG
>ML793402.1:30737-66562 GCA_009831015.1 Picea engelmannii
TTTCCAAAAGAGAAGAAGCCTCGTCCATGCGAGGACAAAGGTGAGAGTAATGATTACCTTTACATAACATGCAAGGGAACTTGACAGTTTTCTTCTTCTTACCAACCTTAATGTCACTAGTTGACGGGGTATCATCGACATGATCGACAGAGGTCGATGATGTGGAGGACCACATTTCTAGGACCTGGGTAAGATCGGGGAAATCCCTCAAAAAGTGGTCACCCTTACAAAGGCTGCAAGGAAATTTGGGTTTTGGATTCTTCATTTTAATCTTGTTGACCTCATCAACACTCCCGGTACTATTAACAGTAACTGGTTTCTTAGATCCAACATCTGATGTTGTTGGGGCCTTGGTCCTTTTCGGGCTCTTCTTCTTCTTCTCTTTCCATTTCTTCTTCTTCTGATCAACCTTGCTACTTGCTTTAGAGCTTTCACTAGGCGAAGAAGGAGAAATGGAAAGAGACTTGATGGGAGAAGAAGGCGAAAAGTCGACATGAGGTTGATGTGTGGGTGGTGTATTGACATCCAAAGCATTAGGTGCAACTGAAACATTGGGAGGATTCAGGATCACCGGAGTGGGGAACAACCAAACTGGTAATCCAATAGTGAGTCTTGGAAGACTCAGTGTGGCAACATATGGAGGACCAAAGCTTCCAAATGAAGGAAAGGTATAAGGTTCCCCAGAAGAAGGGGTTCCTCCATTGGTACTCCCAGGATTCAATGCCATTAACACTGACTCAACCTAAGATCCACTAAGTAAAAGAAACAACATACGCTAATAGGATCTAAGAATCACAACCAAGCAAATAGGACCTTCTCTCGATGACCGTACTAGTTGGTGATGAAATCCAATGTTGCGTGATCAAGTCCAAAAGCAGTGAGGATAGGGTGGAACAGTTACAATGGAGACTTGCTTAATGGATTTACGCCTTGGTGCAAGCTTCCACGCAGTAATTGTGGATTTACCCTCCAAGGAGCCCGAGTAAGTTTGACCAACGTCTGTTCCAGGTACAGTGAGACTTCCCTTCACCGTCACCTTGTGTAAGACCCTAAATATTATGGCCACTAAGGTTACCAATTCACAGTCAGCCCCTGGGCGAGAATAATCAATAGTCTGATCCAAACGTACGGGCAGGGTATCGAGCCCAAAATCAACTAAAAGGATTCCACGCAGTAATTGTGTATTTACCTTTAAGCGATCCCCATAATACGATCTGACCACCACAATCAGTTAAACCACGGAGGGTTAGTCCCTGTAGCTCACCCGAATGCGACCTCATGTGTAACCCCTGTGTTAGAGGGGGATCCCAGGCAGACTAATACGACAATTGGATTTAACTCTCCCTACCGCAACATACTAAGTTTGTTTGATAGCTTTGGAAAGTTATCCTTTCAACCTATTCCAAATCCCTAGACCTTAAACTAATGTAGGTTTGCTAACAAAGATGTAAAAAGTCCGATAAATTTTAGTTAAGCGTTGATTTTAATGGTTGTTGTTTACTCAGAGGGTGTACGAAAGTGAAACTGATGGAATGGTGACTCAATTCCCAAAAATATGCATGAAATATGATAAGCAATCATTTATTTTCAATGAATACCTATTTAAGGGAAAGAGGAAGAGTCGTTTTCACTATCAAACACTTGATAAGGAATGCCCTCAATCAATTTTGTTCTCAATCAAATCCAATATGATGCTACAACATTTCAGAAATGCAAACTAATATGAAAACTAACCATTAAGATGCACTTTTGTCGTTTGTATGTGAATGATAATCAATTCAATGCAAAATTTCTCTTGCCAACTACCCTTCCAGATCAAGGAGATTCAAACAAGAATATGTAGATTTTGCACAAACAACACACCCTTTTGCAATCAAACAAGGGAAAGAAAACCAAAAACACAAAAGGAAGGAGAAAGAGATTGGATCATATGACCTCAAAGAGCCAAATGAGAAGAGTTACAGACTTCAAATGTCCTTCACTAGATTTCCTGCTCAGTCGGATAGGAGAGAAGAAAGCAAGGGATCGATTTCAAGCTCTCAACAGCAAAAACTCAAAAAGAATAAAGAAGGGCATAAAATCTGAGAAAAAATATGTTTACTTCTCAAGATGAAGCATGTCAAAGGTCAAAGGAAGAATGATTGAATGACAAAACAACTCAGCAAGTCAAAAAACAGGGTTTTGACCTCCAAAAATTGCAACTTTGAAGAGATTTTGTGCAAAAGAGGGTTGGCACTCTGGTATAAGGGACACCAAAGCATTATAAAGCTCTCTCCAGAATCTTAAGGGAGTGTTGGCTCTCTGCTAACAAGGCAGGGGAGCGCTGGAGTCCTAAAGCTCACAAAAAGTCTAAAAAAACCCAAAATTTTGATCAAATTTCGACAATCGGGCTGAGTGTGATGGAGTGAAGAGTCAATCAACAAATGCAATCAGATAAATGGGGTGAAAAAGGTCTGAAAACAATTATGTAAGACAAGGTCTATGAGGAAACACAAAACTAAGAAATTTCTGATTCGATCCCCAGTGGAGTCGCCAGTTTCTGTTGTAGGAAAATCTCCCCGCGGACAGGTGGATTACCTCAAAGAGCTTGACCCTAACTCTAAGACATAAAATGGTTAACGTGGGCACTGACTTCCTTTCAAATCTATACAAACCAACACATGAGAAGGAAGGAGAACATAAGTACCTCTTTATCAACGTTTGTCCCTGCACGCTCTGAGTTGCGCTCTGATCCTTTTCTCCTCGCTGAGTCCTGTAGAAAAACAAGATACGACCACTTCCTACTCTATTTATATTAGCTTGAAAACAGATCTATCTATCAATGATAAGTTCATGTAACATTAGACACAAACTAGAAAGAAACAGGCCAAGTGTGTCAGATTAATGAGAATAACGACAGCAGTACTTACAATCGTAAATGCGAATGCGACAGCTTCGTCAAGTCCCCTTCGTCTAACCCTTACTCGAAAGATCCACAACCTAGATAACAACAACTTCACTGATCACTCTCCTTTGGCTGACTGTGTGTTTCCTATAATATCATAGGTTTCATGCTAGCAATTCTTCCCCCAATCAACTCCATCACCACTTATGAGATCATAAGTTTGGTGTAATTCTCCATTTCCCAGTCCCCTTTCACCATTAGATAGCTTGCTTATATAGCCTTGGAGAGGCTTTAACCACTTAAGATATCCTTGGGGGAGTTGATGATTTGCCTCCTTCAGTTGAGTATATACCCTAAGATCATGGCTATACTAGGGATTCGAGCTCAACTGCCTTCCAAGAATGAAAAGATGCTTCCCCCATTCATCTCAACCACTTAACTACTACCCAGAATAGGTAGCGCTCCCTCAAAAGGACCATCAGAGTGTTGTAGCGCTACTTTGTAGGCTTTAGGGGGGCGCCAACGCTCCCAAAATCTATAGCGCTCCCTCAAAAGGGCCAGGGGAGATTTATAATGCTCCCTGACAGTGTAAGGGGGAGTGTCGACGCTCCGAGATAGTGTAAGGGGGAGCGCTCCCCTCCAAAAACTCAGTTTTTGAGGTGCTTTCAGATGGAAAAAGGTTTGCAAGCTTGTTGTCTCATTTCTCCTCTTCCAAATCAAATGTTTGATGTGTTTCAAGTGTCCTTCTCATGTCGTTATAGGCACGACATAGGCGTCATGGTAGTATGCTTCCCTGACACTTACGACACTTGTGAGCAACATGCGACACTTGCGACCTTGTGAGAAAAATGTGACACTTGCAACCTTTGTAATGACGACACTTGTGACACTATCAAAGTGAGTAATTTTGATGTGTAATAGGTGTTACACATGGTATGAGACCTATGGTTGTAACTCTTATAGCCTATGGGCCTTCCCAAAATAAAGATAGAAATAATTATAGAAATAATCATTAAATATAATTGAGTTATTATTTAGGGAAGATTTAAGACATGTTCAAAATTTCAGAGCATGGAAATATTTACAGCAAATTCCAATGCCCATAATTTTAAATTTAACCGCTTTAAACATGATAAACATGATAATCTGAGAAATAATATCCCAACTATATTGTTCCTGCTGCATTTTGGCAGACGGACTTGTTGTATTTTTCTATCTTCGTTCCATGTATGTAAGGTTTTTCAAGCCTCACAAATGGTTGTATTCTTTTTTTATAAAGGAGTTTTGAATTAAGATCTGAATGTTTTGGAGATTCTTTTTGTATCTAGAGTTTGATCTCATTCAACCGTCCATTTGTATATTTGATTCAGAAGTTGATTTTGTGTGGTTGTTTTTTTCCATGGAAACTTATATTTGATACGTTCCAGTGTGGGCCAAGCCTTGTATTTAATTTAACAATAAAACACTGATATCTATAAACAAACCCTAGATCGTGGGGTTCATGAATCATAAGTGCCTAGTTATGAAAATGTATATGTTGTGCATTTGGGGTCCTATAGAGATGCCCGTGAATCTGTTGTCAGTAAACATATCAAAATCAGATAGTAGGAAGCTTGAACATCCTGCAGCATGTAGCCCTATGGGTATATCCAGGTCCATATACTACTACTGGAATATAATAAAATTTCATTTTCTAAGTTCAACCAAAAACAATGTTCATATAGCGTGAATCTAGTCACAACAAAAAGATTAGATATAGTTTTTGCAAATCAGGTGTTGGATCCGCCCTTGTTTTTTAGCCTATCACAATTTTCATTTTGATGTTAGAAATCTAAAGATGGTTTTCTTTTTCCCTCTGAGATATTGAGACCTCTGAAACTCTATCGCGTGAGCAGCGACGTTTTTTCTACTCTCGAAACAAGTCCCACTTTTCATAAGAATGTTCCCTCTATTTGTGCTACTTCGGGATCTCGTAGGTCGGATACTATAACTCATGAATTCACACGTCCCGAGTCACGAAACGACGAAGTCATTTTAAGTTTTCACTCAAGACATTAACAAGGGAAAAATGTTTTAACTCATGATTAGACGTCGTCGGGGTTTCACGCCTTGGCATTCGTCAAACCCAAATTTTTATTTTTACAGCCCCGAGAGTTGAGAACACGAGGCCCCTTCTGGATAACCCATGTCAAGGATTAAAGGAAAAAAAGATAACCGTGGTTAAAGTTGTTCTCGGCATTTCGCCACTCGGCACTATCTTTTTCGAAAGTTACGGCTTCTAAAACCCGACTCACGAAGTCACGATGATAATTATAACATGATTAATTAATCACTTAATCCAAGATTATCTTCCCCTTAATTAAGTCTTATTATCGCAATCTCGCGGTTTCGCAACTCGGCATATAAATCTCCCATAAACTTACCTTCAAAGCTCCGTGTCGCGATATGATGAAAGTAATAATTATAAAATTAATCAATCCCCAAATCTCGATTACCTTTAATTAAACCAAAATCGGTCCTCGCAGTCTCGGCAATTGGAGACTCAAAATGTTAAGGGAAAATCCCCGATATAACGAGTAGTGAGATATTGATTAACATTGGCGAAATTTTTATTAATTAAGCTAAATCAAGACTTATCCCGCGTTTCGATGCCTGCATGATTTACGAGGGGGGCCTTTCTCTCCATATGCCAACTGACTTTTAAACCATCGAAATTTATGACATTCATGGGGAAATAGGGTATATCTATGAATGTAAGATCGGAGTTTTACGGCATAAATTTATTTCTAATTATGATTTGACAGACTTGTTTTGAAAGGTACCGAGTTTTCAAATATATGAAAGCGCTACGTTCCATTATAACAAATGCATTTTCATAGCAAGCAGAGCTCATCACTTCTGAGTAAACTAACTTCTATATGTATACGCAGTTCTATCGCAGAAGAGCTAAGACGCAAGATTCAGCCATGGCTCCATGGAAAGCAGTGAAGGCGAATGTTGAGGTTGCAGGACAAGGCTCGGACAATGTCTCCAATACTTCGCCCCGAAGTGTTGACTCGGTTCCTAACTGATCATTTGTTTCAGACATTCTGCAATTAGAATTGGTAGATTATTCTGATGACTTCGACGACAATGAAAAAGATGATCTAAACACCAAGTACAAAATAGTCGTCCAATCCAGAATGCACAGAGTAGTAGCCAAGCCACGATTGCTTCCATATTATGACATGGTCCGATGGGCGTTGGATCATGTAGACATACCGACCAGGACTATCATGAATGAGAAGAGGGTTACCATAGGGACTTTTAGGCCTGAGCATCTGCAAACCATGTATAAGCTACCCACGACATTCGACTACACATATGGCACTGAGTTCCTGGAGGAATTCAAGGAGAAGGAGTGCACACAGTATGATAAAACCATGTCTGGTTTGATAAAGGATTGGGTTTCATGCACCACGAAGTTCAGAGCTAATGACCAAGGCGTTTATTCAATTGCTTCATTGGAACCGCAGTATAAATATGTGGCCATGATGACATGCCGGTTATATGGGAGAGAGGAAACATCAATTTTTTTCCTAGCATGGGTGCCTCTAATGTTTCGGGTCGCAGAAGGTTTCTCTTTTAATTGGGCGAGGATGCTTTCGGATAGCCTGGCCAATCGGGTCACAGAGTATCGGGAGCAGAAGGAGAGTGGGAAGGTGTCATCATTCTTCATGTCCGCATACATTATGGACGCAATATGTTCTATGACACCATTTCCATTGATGAGCTGGGGATGGACTCCGGCCCAAGACAAACCCATACATATATATCATGAAAAACTATGGGAAAACAAAGCAGAAAAGCTCACGTATGAAATTTTTAACTGGGTGATGTTGCCCCTGCATATCGTCATTTTTGGTCACCCACCACCCCGTATCTCTGACAACATTGCGAAAAATCTAAGCAGTATAGCGGACTGGTACATGGAGGCAGAGTTTTCATACCTCAGAGTTTTCGAGGCCTCTGTTCCCCCGTAGGCACTACCATTGTTCATTCCTAACAATTTGGCTTGTCGCGAGTTCGCCCGGCAGACGATAATTGGCAGTGTCAGTAAAGAGCTCAAAGGGTATTGAAAGAAGGTATGGTCGTATTTTCCCATTCATTTGAATTCTTATTCTTTATTAGATTTCGGGCATGCCAAAGCCGAGGTTGTAGTCCTGGAAGACCCAAATTTGGTCTCCATCAAATATAAGAAACACGATCCACAGAGGGTCGTGAGCAATCATTTAGCTAATTGTGGGCTCAAAATGTTTGAGCATGATAATTCACCCTCGGATGACATTTTCCGAGGAGCGAGGTATTACGAAGAAATTCTGGCTCGGATCCAATCCTTGGCACCTGAGGATAGAGCCGAGGTATTGAAATTCAAAGAACACCGACGAAGTTGTCTCCCTGCTGTATTGCGGGGTGAAGGTCTAGGTATTTCGGAGATGAAACAAAAGGAGGTTGAAGGTTCTAAATATGCAACTCCAGAATAAGGGAAACACCAGGACAAGGAGGATCAAACGAAGCATCCAGAACCAGAGGAAAAGACTCTGGACCCGCCCAAGAAACAGAATCTGGAGACAGAGGTAAAAACCCTAGAACCGCCGAAGAAGCATAACCCAATCGACACCCCAGGAAAATTGGTGAAACAGGTCAGAGAACCCATCACATCTGTCACCCCTTTGCAGTCGACACAGGGAAATATTGAAGAAGGATGGATATTCAATGAGGAGATGAGGCCCATAAGAGAAGAATAACTCCCTTCGAACGAGTTTTTCTTTGATAAAAAGAGAAAATCAGTAGTGAAAAGAGAATTCTACTAGGAAGGAGAGTCGACTACCAAAAAGTGTAAAGTTATGATAGATGGAAAAGATAAAAAGAATGAGCAATTCGCCACTGAAATCGCAGGGATGCTAGGAGCGTATGCCTCGGCGAATCAATTCTCGGTCAGACTTTTGAAGAACCAGCTTAAAAGGAAGAATCGCCTAATCAGGACTCTTGAAGCCAGATTAGCCATAGCCACGAAGAATGCTAAAGGTCAGGCGAGCGTGGAAATAGAATAGGCCAGATTGGCTAAAAAAAATGAAATATAGGTGCTCAAAGCTAAGATTGAGCAAGCACAGTTGGTGGTCTGGGATGGTCAGACGCAGGCGAGCCAACAGAGGAGTTTGATTGAACAGCTGCAGGCTTGGGTAGAGATCACCGAGAGAAGAATGATAGACATCGGGATATTTAAATCCCAAGCAATTGAGATTCGGAGCAAAATCTCTTTGGCACAGCAAAATTTTCTCGCCAAGGTGGGAGCGATCTGGGTAAGTTGTCTGTTGATAAATCATGTTTTCGAGAAATTGTCGGCCATAGAAAGGGATGCAAGAGCAGCTCGGGTCGCCTTCGAGGAGGCGGTGATAGCCAGGAACAACCGGGTTTCGGCAGGTACTCCCAGGTTCACCATTTCGGAGAAAACCTGAGGAAATATTATGTTGAAGGATTGGGAGAACAACATCACCTTGGGCAAGGAGCAAGCCCAAAAGGTAACCAATTCCCTAGAAGAAGCCTTTAATTCTATAGACGGCGAGCTGTTGGGTATTGACAGCAGAAGCAATGCCAAAGTGTTGATGCAAATGAACGTGGAACAGATCTCACTTGATCTGAAAGATAAGGAAGAAAGAGATTCGGCTGATATCTCTCAGATGAATATGGTAGACCTAGTCCAAGTTGATAAGTACATGATCAAACCTAGTGAGCAACTAAGTGCCCTCAACATCATCGACGCACAAATGGAGGACAAGCTGCAGCAGTTAGCCCGAGAATGTTACTTCGTCGAAGCTAGTTGTCAAGAAGAACCATCACGGCTCATATCTCAGCTTGTGGAAAGATGTATCGCATGTACCGGGCTCTCGCAATGACAAACACCTGGCACCTAGTGAAGACAAAGTAGGAGAAATGGAGCGATTGCACTCCTCTCTGTTGTAACCGAAATTTTTGTGACTATTGAGATGCTACCTTATTTGCAAAATAGTATAAATATGTGAGAGAAAGAAATATAGAGGGATGGACCTTTTGGAGTCGTTTGTAATAGAATTTTTACATTGAGAGTTAATACAAGCAGATGTGGAGATTCTCAATTCCGTCGCTACTGTATTGCAAGTTTGCTTCCTTGTATCTCAATTTTTCCATTTTATTTCATATTCTTAACTGATGTGATTCGTTATAATTTAGTACGACCACTACTATAGCGAATGAATTTGGGTTTTCTGTAATTGTTTATTGTCTTTCCTCTGCACCAGCTATCAGCGGGTGTAAGACCAATCTGCATTTTCAAAATTCTACATGTATTCTATGCTACGTCAGTTATTTCCTTACTAATTTCCTCTTTTTTTTATATGTGAGATTTCCCTTTGATAGGAGCCTTGCGTTATATACAGCTAAATGTTTTTCTCCCACTTCACACCTTTTATTAAAATATAATGCAGTTACGGGAACGAGCCTTAGATTTGCATCCATTTTTTATTTCTGCAATCGTAAGTTCTCTTTTATACGACCAAACTGAGACAGCACCTAAATCTCTTTTAAAGTCTTTCCTACCTTTACTGTTCCCCCATGACAGTTCCTGTACCAACTCAACCTAACATTGAACCTGGACTATCGAATCAAATGCACATTGCCTTAAACCTCTTCGACACCATTCTTAAAATGACAACTAACCTGGCTGAACTTGAACAATCATGGACATCCATTGAACGAGATATAACTATCCAGGAACAATTGGAAGCTAGACAACGCCAACGTAGGAATCTTCCCTAGTTTCCTTTATCGAAAGGTTTACGCTTCCCTCTTCTACACCTATTACCCACTTTTGGATGCCTTGACACTGTACTTTTAAGCCTTAAGTACAGACTCAGAAACAACATCTTTCCGGCGCCGTTGCCGGGGACCGAAGTTACGAAATCTTTTTCCCTGGGAAAATGAAAAATTGTTTTTCGTTGAAAGTGTTACCCTTTGATAGTGAACAAAGAGTACACACCTTTTAAGGATTTTTATCTTTCACTTGGCGACTCCACAAAGAAATAAACTCGCATTCGGTCGAAGGAATACCAGACAAAACCCGGATGGTAAGCAGATTATGCCCTTTACCGATCCCGAAAAAATTCTAAAGATGAGAGGATCTTTTAAGCCAACCGCTGCGGTTTACAAACTTGAAACCCCATCACTGAAGGCTGAGAGTCCTTCTGAACCCTCAAATTCACTCAGTCCTCGCTTTGACGCTAAATATTCAACGCTAATCTTCTCTGAAATAAGGAGTGAGATTCATCCAACGATCCCCTTAGCACACAAGGGAAAGGGCCCGCTTGAAAGTTCGTCGACTTTTAAAATACCATCTCTTCTTCAGTTGAATTTCTCGACTTCACCAAATTCTGAAGAGTGTGTCACACACTCGTTTCTCACACCCATCGGTTTTCTCGTTTCCATCTCTTGCAAATCCGAGGAACCGAGTCCTCGCATTCCTTATCTTTCCTCATCGGATTTTCCTCTTCGCGAAGAAAATAAAGATTCCCTTTTAATTTTCCAAAACCCCCTTTATAACTTCCCACAAATAATGATGGTAGCCGTCGGAGGAGGAGGTGGAGGGTTTATAGGAGGAGGCAGAGGGTTTATCGGAGGAGGAGGGGGAGGAGTCCCTCTAGGAGGAGGTGGAGTTCAAGGGCCTGCCCCCCCTCCCAGATTTTTTGCGAAAGTCACAGCCAGATATGCTCCATTAGTATTGTTTGTCCCTCTATACGATCTTCCAGAAAATTACATAAAAAATTTACCGAAATTCACCGGAGAGGGGGATCTGACTGCGGCCGAACATATTAATTTTTTCGACCAATTCGCAGATATATTCGGTATCGAGCACGAGGATGTATATTCGAGACTCCTTGTCCAAACTTTTGAAGGACAGGTCCAAACTTGGTTTCGGAGCCTACCCGCAGCTTCTATCCTGTCATATGATGCATTGGAAGATGCTTTCTTCAGACAATGGGGCGAGCGGAAAGACCATCTCTATTATCTAACCGAATTTGGGTCTTTGAAGAAAAAGAGCTCAGAAACAGTCATGGAATTGATTCAGAGATTCAATAAACTGTACAATAAAATCCCAGCTGAGGTCAAACCATCCCAACCCACGGCCAAAGTGACTTTCTCCGGAGCTTTCGAGCCGGATTTCGCACTACTTTTGCGAGAGCGAAGGGGAGCCACCTTAAACCGTATGCAGGACGATACGGTAGAAATAGAATCTAATATGATGGCTTCGGGTAAACTTAAGGCTAGAGTAGAGAGTGGAAACCGAGAGACCAAGCGATTTAGAGAACAAGAAGGTCCTTCAGGGTACAATAGATCCTCAGATGATAGGGTGGACGATATGGCTAGAGTGATCAAAGAACTGTCAAATAAAATATCCAGAATGGAAATCGAATAGGCCAAGGCTGAATCTTATCCCAAAAAAGATTTCAAGAGGAATCAAAACCCTCCTAGTCAATAGAGACAAATAAAAAATGATGATCAAAAGATACAAGCTCCTTTAAAGACTGAAAATTTTATAGGAGCGAACGATTTTCAAGACTACAAAGATTCAGATAATGATGTCACGAACTTCGGTGATGACTGTAGTCAACCATATCTAACTCGCGAAGACTATGAAAAATCTTTAAACACGCCATAATTGTCAAATGAAGGTGAAGAAGGTGATCACACTAATCTCTGTGAATCTCAACCAGAAACCGAAATAATGATGTCCGATTTCCAACCAAAGTACAACCTAAGATCTAAGAATAAGCCCACCTCCATGACTCAACCCAAGAAGATCCTTCAAAGAGGCCAAGCTTATGAGCCTCCTTCAGACGAGACCCCATTACCCAACAACAAAACTAGAGTAGTAAGCACTCAAGAGTCCGAGGTCGAAAAAGTTGAAACTCAAACACAGGAGACCGAACCCGTAAATAAGGCTACGTTTTCAACTGGGACCATGAGTGATAAAGTTGTAAAGACAAATAAGTCGGAAAGGAAGAATCCGAAAGTCTCAACCAGAGAAACAGACAAGGTGAGCGGGGATTTCAGTTTTGAAAATGAGTTAAACAAAATTAAGATACCAATCCCTTTGGTGGAATTAGCGAAAAACCCCGTTTATCGCAAGCAAATTACCAAAATGATGGGTGTCTCTGAACTAGAAAGACATTCTGATGTTATAAACTTGGAAGATGATAGACCTAACATCACTTTTGGTCCCCATTTTGAAGGGTCCAAATACAACATCGCTCCCTTTTATATCACTCTGAATGTATATGATCAGTTGTTGCATAATTGTATGTTAGACTCTGGAGCTTCCCATAACGTTATGCCCAAGATTATAATGGAGAAGTTGGGTCTCCAGATCACAAGACCTTATGGAAATATGTACTCTTTTGACTCGAGGAAGGTTAAATGTATGGGGATGATAAAAGATCTGGTAGTTACCCTGGCGCAGGTCCCGGTTAAAAGTATCCTGATGGATGTGGTTATCGCAGATATTCCCCCCAAGTATGGCATGTTGTTATCTAGGTCATGGGGAGCCAAGTTGGGGGGTTCTCTACAGTTGGACATGACTTATGCCACAATCCTTGTGTTTGGTAATCAGTTCACTCGGTTGTACAGAGAAACAAGATTAGCATATACGGTCAGTGACCCTCAAAACCCAAACAACTTCCCTATTTACGTTGCAGACCAAGATCTGGGAAATTGCATCTTGTCTCTTGATGATGGTCTATATGGTTGTCCAGAGGAAATCGATACAAAGCAAGAAGAGTTAAACCTCATGACAGAAGATTTGTGTAGTACTGGTGTCTGGAAAATGTATTTTGACGGTGCTTTATCTTCTGAAGGGGCAGGTGTTGGAGTGCTTTTAGTGGCGCCTGAAGGTAAGTTCATTGTTCCTTTCTCTTACCGTTTGCAGTGGGACATAGATTACACTAATAACGTATGCGAATATGAAGCATTGATCTTAGGATTAGAGGCTACCAAAAAGCTAAATATAAGAAACTTGGAGGTATATGGTGATGCTGAATTAATAGTCAAACAAGTAAACCGACAGTACCTAGCCAAGCATCCCAGACTAAGAACGTATAGAAATTGTTCTTGGGATCTCATGGAAAAAAAATTCTCATCCATAAATATCCATTTTATCCCTCGCACAGAGAATCTACATGCTGATGCATTGGCAAAGGTAGCTTCAACCTTCTCTCCCCCCACGACCTTCAAATTGAAGTATCACCTTGAAATCAGATACAAACCCTCCATACCAAACAATATCCGACACTGGCAAGTCTTTGAAGATGACGAACAAATTAAGAAATTCCTTACAGCAGTAGGCGAATTCTCTGAAACTCATGCTGACCAAGAAAATCAAAATGACTCCATGTGGATCATGCAAGAAGGGGAAGACCCTGAAACCTTCCGAGAAAAAATTGTGGATCATCGTATGTTGGTCCTTAAAAGAAATCAGATTCCGAAAGGATTGATTCCTTTGGAAAGACTTTTTGATCAGAACGATGTACCTGTAAAGTCCACCTTGCAGCCCCAACCAGAAGAAGTGGAGGACTGTGATATAGGAACTGAAAAAGAATCCTGGGTGGTAAAAATATCGAAGTTCCTCCCTCCCAAAGAGAAAGTTAAGTATAAAGACTTACTCATACAATATAAAGATGTTTTTACCTGGTCCTGTGATGAATTGAAAACGTATGACACATCCATTATTGATCACAAGATACCTTTGAAGCCTGGGGTCAAACCGTTCAGGCAAAAGCTTAGGCAAATTAACCCCATTATGTTACCTGTGATAGAAAAGGAAGTTAAAAAACTCTTGGACGCGAAAATAATCGTACCTCTGAGATACTCGGACTGGGTAGATAACCTAGTCCCAGTCAGGAAAAAGAACGGATAAATCAGAATGTGTGTGGATTTCTGAAACTTAAACAAGTCATCTCTCAAGGATAATTACCCACTGCCCAAGATGGACCATGTACTAGAAAAAGTAGTTGGAGCGAACTGAATGTCTATGATTGATGGGTTCTCCGGTTATAACCAAATCGCCATGAATGAGCAAGACAGGGAAAAGACTACTTTCACCACACCATGGGGTACATTCATGTATGAAAAAATGTCATTTGGTTTGATGAATGCAAGGGCTACATTCCAGCGTGCTATGGACATCGCTTTCGTAGGAGAAAGAGACAAGTTCGTAGTCATTTACCTCGACGATTTGACGATTTTTTCTAAAACCGATGAAGAACACTTGACCCATCTGAAACAGACTTTTGAAAATTGCCGCAGGTTTGGTCTATCTATGAACCCAAAGAAATCACATTTTGCTATGAGAGAAGGTAAGATTCTAGGCCATATCGTATCTAGAGATGGGATCAGGATTGATCCTAAGAGGATTGAAGCAATAAATACTATAAATATTCCCAAAAATGTAAAAGCAATTCAATCTTTCTTAGGAACTATAAATTTTTTACGAAGGTTTATCTCCAATTTCGCTGAGATTGTCAAATTGATCACAGGAATGTTGAAGAAGGATAGCGGAGTAAATTGGATGACTGAAGCCAGAGCATCCTTCGCACATATTAAAAAAGTCATAAGCGAGGCACCTGTGTTAGCAAGCCCAGATTATCTAAAAGATTTTCTTATCTTCTCGTTTGCTTCTGAACATACTATCGTCGCGGTGCTCCTACAAAACGATGACGAATGATTCGAACGACCGATCGCATTTTTTAGCAAGAGCCTTAGAGACGCAGAACTGAAGTATGACATAATAGAAAAATAGGCATACGCAATGGTAAAAGCGCTAAAGGCATTCCGAACTTATGTACTACATTCAAAAATTATCGCGTATGTGCCTACCAGTTCTGTAAAAGATATATTGGTACAGCCAGACAGTGATGGAAAAAGAGGGCGATGGCTTGCTAAAATCCAAGAATTCGAATTGGAAGTTAAACCGACCAAATTGATAAAAGGGCAAGGCCTAGCCAGACTCTTAGCTTAATCAAATCTCAGGGCTCTTGATATCAAGTGTCTGCAGGGAAGCGATGAAGACACATACCTAAATGAACCAGATGAAGAAACAAGTCCAAACCAGATCGAAGAGAAGTTCTTATCATCGGGCTGGTACAGAGACATAGTGTTTTTCTTACTGAACCTAAAATGCCCAGATGAACTATCACCTTCTAAATGCAGAACCTTAAAACTCCATGCAGTTAAATATTGTATATCCGAAAGCTAGCTATATTGGAAGGATCCACTCGGGTTCCTGCTAGTCTGTTTAGTAGAATCAGAAGCCCAGCGGGTTATAGATGAATTTCACAAGGGAGTCTGTGGGGGGAATCACACATGGAGAGCTACAGCCTACAAAATCTTGAGGGCTGGATATTACTGGCTGAAACTCTTCTCGGACGTCAATGCCAAAGTGCGTGCCTGCAACCCTTGTCAAATATTCGTTGGTAAACAGAAGCTCCCTGCACTGCCACTTGTTCCAGTCAAAGCTGAAGCTCCATTTCAACAATGGGGTCTAGACTTCATAGGGGAGATTAATCCCCATTCCAGTGCTCAACATAAGTGGATCTTAACAGCTACAGATTATTTTACTAAGTGGGTGGAAGCCATTCCAACCAAAAGGGCAACAGACTCGGTGGTGATCGATTTCTTGGAAGACAATATTTTGTCAAGATTCGGTTGTCCCCAAAAGGTAGTTACCGACAATGCCCAGGCCTTTAAATCTATGGCTATGATCAGCTTCTGTCAGAGGTATAACATCGTTCTCGGCCATTCCACTGCATATTACCCCCAGGGGAATGGATTGGCCGAATCATCTAACAAGATCTTGGTGAACATAATCAAGAAAGTACTAGATGAAAATAAGAGGTCTTGGCATGTGCACTTAAAATACGCATTATGGGAAAACCACATCATCACTAAAAGGTCTATCGACATTTCACCCTTCAAATGGTCTATGGGACAGATGTTGTTCTACCTATAAACCTAGCGTTACCAGTGATGAAGTTATGGCAGGATCAAAACGAAGAACCAAATCATGTAACCAGGAGAATTAATCAGTTGATTGAGGTTCAATAGCATAGAGTTGAAGTTGATGAAAAGATGCAGAAGTACCAGGATGAGATGAAAGAATTGTTCGACCTCAAGGCAAAAGACAGGGAATTCCTTCCAGGTGATTTAGTGCTAAGATGGGATGCAAGAAAAGAGGAAGCCGCGAAGCATGGTAAATTTGACCACCTCTAGTATGGACCATTCAGGGTCTCGGCTCCAGAAGGGAAAAATTCCTTCCTTCTGGAAAATATAGATGGAGAAGTCCTCAGTGCCCCTGTCAATAGGCAGTGTCTAAAGCATTACATGACGTAACAGTCGCCAGATTCTAAAAAAAAAAAAAAATTGTAAATAAATAAATTTCATTATATATGTTTTTTACATACATATATTTTCATTTAAACATTTGCTTTTGATTTTCGGTTTTTGTTCATAAACTCTCGACACATTTCCAATAAGATTCATATTTGCTTTTTACAGGATTCCAACTACATACGAAAACTAGCAGGGAAAGTAATTTGCAGGTCGGTGTCAGAAATAGAGCGGCATAAAATAGGTGATACCTAAAATAGTTTCCTATTACGCAAAGAAAGTGAAATGAAAAGGTAAAAAGGAACTTTCTCAAAAACGTATGTTATGAAAGACTGTTAAAGGAAACCGAGGTAACGTCATTCAAACTGCAATATCGGCTAAAATGTTAGATAACAGGATCATTGCTTGGCTTGATAATCTTTGATTTAAGATAATTTGAATGATACACCCAATCAAAAAATGGTCAGTCAAAGTAAACTATCCCCAAAGATATCTACAAGAGTCAGTCTCGAGTTGTTTTATCGCTACCTGGAACCCTGCCTGTCTTCGAGTCTAACTTTTGACAAGCCACCATCTTTTTGTTCCACTACGAAGGGATAAAAGTTTTTTTTTTAGCCTCGTGAGTTTCAAAACAGATCGTGGAAAGAAAGTGAGTCTTCACAACTACTTGATCCCCTGCTAAGCGAAGGAACATTTAGAGTGATCCTAACTTTCCTAGGTTTTTCAACAGCATCGGAAGATTAAAGCTTGCTCAAATGGGATGCCCCCTAAAAAATTATTTTCCTTTTCTCCCTATGAACGAAGATGTTGTGAAGTTCAAGGGAATATTGGTACCAAGTAATCAAATTAAGTTGACAGACCTCTAATGAAAAAATATTACACAGATATCATCCCTGATACAAACTGATTGCCCCCATCTTCGCGCTCAAAAAAGTAAATTATAAGACAGGTGGTGAAAGGAAATTCAGAAATGATTGCCCCCACCTAGTCCAAGAAGACGATGAAAGGAAATTCATAAATGATTGCCCTCGTCTCATCATTTAAATGCATAAATATATTCCGAAGTGGTGAAAGGGGCCAGATAACTTCACCGAGGTATTGAACAAGCTCGCTGGCAGTGAAGCAATGTCTGAGATATCTGTAAGGTTGTTATACATGAATATCACTCTACTCTGGTAACCCATGCTTTCTAAAACCTGATCCACATCCCAAATTCAGACGAGACTCCCCAATTTAAAAACATATAATCTCATTATTTTGATGAAAGCCGAGAGCCACAAGATCTGTTGAGTCTCCTAGGACTATTTCGATTGTCTTAAAACATACCTAAAGTTAGTAGTGGGAAAGGGAAAATTGTGAAAGGGACTACAGTTGTGTTTGGAAAGAGTATCTGATTTTGAAAAAACTTTTCAAGGTAAAGAACGGAGTCTTTCCCCCTTCGATCCTCTTTTCTTCCAACCTTTTCGCCTGATTGATATTTTGACTCCATTTACCCAATATTGGCACGTGGTCTACTGTTCTTCCCGCCTCACAGGAAGGCGGGATCCCTAGTTGGAGCTTATGTTGGAGCCACCCTTGTTTTTTAGCCTATCACAATTTTCATTTTGATGCTTGAAATCTAAAGATGGTTTTTGTTTTCCCTCTGAGATATTGAGACCTCTGAAACTCTATCGCATGAGCAACGACGTTTTTTCTACTCTCGAAACAATTCCTACTTTTTGTAAGAATGTTCCCTCTGTTTGTGCTACTTCGGGATCTCGCAGGTCGGATACTATAACTCATGAATTCACACGTCTCGAGTCACAAAACGGCAAATTCGTTTTAAGTTTTCACTTAAGACATTAACAAGGGCAAAATGTTTTAACTCATGATTAGACGTCGTCAGGGTTTCGCGCCTCGGCGTTCGCCAAACCCAAATTTTTATTTTTACAGCCCCGAGAGCCGAGAACACGAAGTCCCTTCTGGATAACCCATGTCAAGGATTAAAGGAAAAAAAGCTAACCGTGGTTAAAGTTGTTCTCGGCATTTCGCCACTCGGCACTATCTTTTTCGAAAGTTACGGATTTTAAAACCCGACTCACGAAGTCACGATGATAATTATAACATGATTAATTAATCACTTAATCCAAGATTATCTTCCCCTTAATTAAGTCTTGTTATCGCAATCTCGCGGTTTCTCAACTCGGATATAAATCTCCCAGAAACTTACCTTCAAAGCTCCAAGTCGCGATATGACGAAAGTAATAATTATAAAATTAATCAAGCCCCAAATCTCGATTACCTTTAATCAAACCAAAATCGGTCCTCCCAGTCTCGGGAGTTGGAGACTCAAAATGTTAAGGGAAAATCCCCGATATACCGAGTAGCGAGATATTGATTAACATTGGTGAAATTTTTATTAATTAAGCTAAATCAAGACTTATCCCGTGTTTCGATGCCTACACGATTTACGAGGGGGCCCTTTCTCTCCATATGCCAACTGACTTTTAAATCGTCGAAATTTATGACATTATCAAATATATGAAAGAGTTATGTTCCATTATAACAAATGCATTTTCATAGCAAGCAGAGCTCATCACTTCTGAGTAAACTAACTTTTGTATGTATACGCAGTTCTATCGCAGAAGATCTAAGAAGCAAGCTTCAGCCATGGCTCCGCGGAAAGCAGCGAAGGCGAATGTTGAGGTTGCAGGACAAGGCTCGGACAATGTCTCCGATACTTCGCCCCGAAGTGTCGATTTGGTTCCTAACTGGTCATTTGTTTCAGACATTCTGCAATCAGAATTGGTAGATTATTCTGATGACTCCGACGACAACGAAAAAGATGATCTAAACACCAAGTACAAAATAGTCGTCCAATCCGGAATGCACAGAGTAGCAGCCAGGCCACGGTTGCTTCCATATTATGACATGGTCTGATGGGCGTTGGATCATGTAGAAATACCGACCAGGACTATCATGAATGAGAAGACAGTTACCATAGGGACTTTTAGGCCTGAGCATCTGCAAACCATGTATAAGCTACCCACGACGTTTGACTACACATATGGCGCTGAGTTCCTAGAGGAATTCAAGGAGAAGGAGTGCACACAGTATGATAAAACCATGTCTGGTTTGATAAAGGATTGGGTTTCACGCACCGCGAAGTTCAGAGCTAATGACCAAGGCATTTATTCAATTGCTTCGTTGTAACCAAAGTATAAATATGTGGCCATGATGACATGCCGGTTATATGGGAGAGAGGACACATCGCATTTTTTCCTAGTGTGGGTGCCTCTAATGTTTCAGGTCATAGAAGGTTGCTCTTTTAATTGGGCGAGGATGCTTTCAGATAGCCTGGCCAATCGGGTCACAGAGTATCGGGAGCAGAAGGAGAGTGGGAAGGCATCATCGTTCTTCATGTCCGCATACATTATGGACGCAATCTGTTCAATGACACCATTTCCATTGATGAGTTGGGGATGGACTCCGACACAAGACAAACCCATACATATATATCATGAAAAACTATGGGAAAACAAAAAAGAAAAGTTCGCGTACGAAATTTTTAACTGGGTGATGGTGCCCCTGCATATCGCCATTTTTGGTCACCCACCACCTCGTATCTCGGACAACATTGTGACAAATCTGAGCAGCATAGCGGACTGGTACGTGGAGCCATAGTTTTCATACCTCAAAGTTTTTGGGGCCTCTTTTCCCCCGCAGACACTACCATTGTTCATTTCTGACAAGTTGGCTTGTCACGAGGTCACCCGACAGACGATAATTGGCGGTGTCAGTAAAGAGCTCAAAGGGTACTCAAAGAAGGTATGGTCGCCTTTTCCCATACGTTTGAATTCTTATTCTTTATTAGATTTTGGGCATGCCAAAGCCGAGGCTGCAGCCCTAAAAGACCTGAATTTTGTCTCCTTCGAATATAAGAAGCACGATCCATAGAGGGTCGTGAGCAATCATTTGGCTAATTGTGGGCTCAAAAGGTTTGAGCATGAGACTTCACCCTCGGATGAGATTTTCCAAGGAGCGAGGTCTTACGAAGAAATTTTGGCTCAGATCCAACCTTGGCACCCGAGGATAGAATCGAGGTATTGAAATTCCAAGAACATTGACGAAGCTATCTCCCTGTTGTATTGCGGGGTGAAGGTCCGGGTATTTCGGAGACGAAACAAAAGGAGGCTGAAGGTTCTAAAGATGCAACTCCCGAATCAGGGAAACACCAGGACAAGGAGGAGCAAACGAAGGATCCAGAAGTAGAGGAAAAGACTCCAAACCCGCCCAAGAAACAGAATCCGGAGACAAAGGTAAAAACCCTAGAACCGCCAAAGAAGCAGAACCCGGTCGACACCCCAGGAAAATCGGCGAAACAGGTCGGATAACCCATCACATCTGTCACCCCTTTGTAGTCGACACAGGGAAATATCGAAGAAGGATGGATATTCAATGAGGAGCTGAGGCCCATAAGAGCAGAAGAACTCCCTCTGAATGAGTTTTTCTTTGATAAAAAGAGAAAAACAGTAGTGAAAAGAGAATTCTACCAGGAAGGAGAGTCGACTGCCAAAAAGTATAAAGTTATGACAGATGGAAAAGATAAAAAGAACGAGCAATTCGCCACTGAAATCGTAGGGATGCTAGGAGCGTATGCCTCGGCGAATCAATTCTCGGTTGAACTTTTGAAGAACCAGCTTAAAAGGAAGAATCGCCTAATCAGGACTCTTGAAGCCAGATTGGCCACAGCCGCAGAGAATGCTAATGGTCAGGCGAGCGTGGAAATAGAACAGGCCAGATTGGCTGACAAAAATGAAATAGAGGTGCTCAAAGCTAAGATTGAGCAAGCACAGTTGGTGGTCTGGGATGGTCGGACGCAGGCAAGCCAACATAGGAGTTTGATTGAACAGCTGTAGGCTCGGGTAGAGATCGTCGAGAGCAGAATGATAGACATCAGGATATTTAAATCCCAAGCGATTGAGATTCGGAGCAGAATCTCTTCGGCACAGCAAAATTTGCTCGCCAAGGTGGGAGCGATCCGGGAAAGTTGTTTGTTGATCAATCAGGTTTTCGGGAACTTGTCGGCTAGAGAAAGGGATGCAGGAGCGGCTCGGGTCACCTTCCAAGAGGCAGTGATAGCCACGAACAACCGAGTTTCGGCGGGTACTCCCAGGTTCACCATTTCGGAGCAAACCCAAGGAAATATTATGTTGAAGGATTGGGAGCACAACATCGCCTTGAGAAAGGAGCAAGCCAAAAAGGTAACCAATTCCCTAGAAGAAGCCTTTAATTCTATAGACGGCGAGTTGTTGCGTATTGACAGCAGAGGCAATGTCGAAGCGTTGATGCAAATGAACGTGGAACAGATCTCACTTGATCTGAAAGATAAGGAAGAAAGAGATTCGGCTGATATCTCTCAGATGAATATGGTAGACCTAGTCCAAGTTGATAAGTACATGACCAAACCCAGTGTGCAACTAAGTGCCCTCGACATCATCGACACACAAATGGAGGACAAGTTGCAGCAGTTAGCCCGAGAATGTTACTTCGTCGAGGCCAACTGTCAAGTAGAACCATCACGGCTCATATCTCAGCTTGTGGAAAGATGTATCGCCTGTACTGGGCTCTCACAACGACAAACACCTGGCACCTAGTGAAGACAGAGTAGGAGAAATGGAGCGATTGCACTCCTCTCTGTTGTAACCGAAATTTTTGTGACTATTGAGATGCTACCTTATTTGCAAAATTGTATAAATATGTGAGAGAAAGAAATATAGAGGGCTGGACTTTTTGGATTCGTTTGTAATAGAGTTTTTACATTGAGAGTTAATACAAGCAGATCTGGAGATTCTCAATTCCGTCACTACTGTATTGCAAGTTTGCTTCCTTGTATCTCAATTTTTCCACTTTATTTCATATTCTTAACTGATGTGCTTCATTATACTTTAGTACGACCACTACTATAGCGAATGAATTTGGGTTTTCTGTAATTGTTTATTGTCTTTCCTCTGCACCAGCTATCAGCGGGTGTAAGACCAATCTGCATTTTTAGAATTCTACATGTATTCTATGCTACGTAGGTTATTTCCTTACTAATTTCCTCTTCTGTTTATATGTGAGATTTCCCTTTGACATGAGCCTTGCGTTATATACAGCTAAATTTTTTTCTCCCACTTCACACATTTTATAAAAATATAATACGGTTACGGGAACGAGCCTTAGATTTGCATCCATTTTTTATTTCTGCAATCGTAAGTTCTCTTTTATACGACCAAACTGAGACAACACCTAAATCTCTTTTAAAGTCTTTCCTACCTTTATTGTTCCCCCATGATAGTTCCTGTACCAACTCAACCTAACATTGAATCCGGACTATCAAATCAAATGCACATTTCCTTAAACCTCTTCGACACCATTCTTAAAACGACAACTAACTGGGCCGAACTTGAACAATCATGGACAACCATTGAACGAGATATAACTATCCAGGAACAGTTGGAAGCTAGACAACGCCAACGTAGGAATCTTCCCTAGTTTCCTTTACCGAAAGGTTTACGCTTCCCTCTTCTACACCTATTACCCACTTTTGGATGCCTTGACACTATACTTTTAAGCCTTAAGTACAAAGTCAGGAACAACATCAGGTAAAAAAAATTTGAAGGAAAAGGAATTCATGAGAATTTATACCTTTATATGAAAGATATGGACAACCGAAAAGTTTCACCAGTGTATTAGCATTTTCCATGATTTGGAAAAACAAAATGGCACACACTTATCTCAAATTTTTTTTATTCCAATGTTCCCTATGAAAATAGAGACCCTAAATAATAGAAGTTCAATGAATAAGGAGCAAAGTTGAATACCACATGGTACATACTAAAGGAAATCCACTAAACCATTTTTTTTAGGGAAAGAAAATCAACAACTCAGAGCATGTTACCATTGAAGTGAAAATAAGTATTAAAAATGTAATAATATCAGTTCTGATAAACTCGCAATGATATCACCATATGGAAGAAGAAAGCGACTAAAGAAGCAAAATTAAAAAAAAAAGAAAAAAAAAACTTGAGCTATGTCTAAACTTTCATTTCCACAGCTGAAACTTTGATTTCCACAACTGAGCACCCATACATGGATTATCAATATTTCAATAAGTGTGTCAGCTCTACCCATTGTCCTTCGATTGACTCCATAAGAGACAACATTCACCGATCTCTCTCCCATGACCATGGATTCTTATATTTGATTTATATATATTTGTTTATTGAATTCTTAGCTTCTAGTTCATTTTCATTTTGAATATCTACCAAGAAGACAACCATGAATCACCTAATGGATCTCCACAAAGATGACCAAAATATTTATTTCCACACATTTATTCCCCTCATAAAGTTAGTACATATAACACACAATGAATTTATACAACGACAAACAACATCAAAATTGTCAAGGTTATCTCCTAGACCCGAGCAAGGAGATGAGTGAGATTGTTTTTCAGGCTCTACACACGCTCAAGGCTTTTGGTACTAACATTTATGGCAATTTCATCCAATATAGGATAAGCCTCCCGTTCATGTTCTGAAACATTTGAGTCCATGTAGGTGCAAACCACCTCCAAAGCTATTTCCAGCACATGGAACTCGAAAGGAAGTTCACATTGTCGCCGTTCTGCTGCTTCTGGGATAGGCAGCCACTGTCTAGGTGAAGTTGTGGCAGAGGTGCCATGCCTTTCTTGTTGATATGTATGATGGCTTTCCCGAATTCTTGATGGGATTTTGAGAGGAATTTGTTGCCTGAATTATCCACAAATGGAAGAACGACATGGTTCAAAGGATCAAGCAAGAAGACCTTTTCAGCAGTAACAATGGCTTTTATAAATTCCAAATTAACCACCATGGCTTTCTCCCTGGCGAGAATGTTTGATGAATGGGAAAAGATGGGACCTGGGATCCTCAAATACCTTGCAGGAATTGATACGTGTTTCATTATCATTTGTTTATAGCATTCGAGCACCTCTGAATTCCCAGCTACATCAAAGCGCATCCATAGCCGAGAGCCAACCTTCTTCTTAGACTTGATCATGGGATATACGGCGAGCTCTTCCTGTAGAGTACCCCTCTCTATGAGCATATATCCTCCTCCCTCTGGAGAAAATATCCTCTTTAGTATGGGCTTCCCTATTTCTCAACGAATTCAAATCTCATGGCAAACTAGGTCACAGAATTGAAAGCATAATGATTGAAGCAATGCAAAATTAATTGAGAATGTTATGAGTGGTTCAAGTTGGGTGAAGAATGAACCAGGAAGTGATGACATTCACACTGTTTACATTTTTCACCAACAAATAAAATGTAAGAAATTAAATAGGGCCAAAAAGAAGAGAATTTGCAACCAACTTAGTAGTAACAAACTGCCAAGAACTGGGCCGCAGCCATAAAGAATGTCTTTTTCTATGCTCTAAGCCCTCATACCAGAAGTGACCAATTGGTACTACAAAGGAAAAACCAAACATACTAGTAGTTGTGACTCTTTTCCAATCTATTTTGAAGCCTTTTCCCTCTTTATCATGAGAATGTAGATGGCGGTGTTTTCTGGTTGAGAAGCTGACATACTGAGAACCGATGTCTCCAGTACCCCATAATAGTCTAGAGCTTATAACTAGAGTAGAAACTGGAATGGTGGCTAACCACTTCCATACTCGCATAAGCATCTTCAATTCCTAATTTCAAAATCAAATTCCAAGCAAAACGTATTGGATGTTTCTTCCCTAGTATATTTTACCGCTTTTATAAAGTAAATTTTTCACCAACACGGCTCTCCTTGGTGTCTAATTTTCCTGCTCGCCTTTCCAAATATATTTTATATTTTTTTCTGGTCCACCATCCATTTCCATGGAGGATCCCTGGAGAAGAACTCGCCCCTGTGCCGAGCATAGCAGAAGCAACAACAAAATGAGCAGAATAGACCACTGCATCATGGATAATGTACGCATGTTTGTCCCTCGGAATCGATATCAGTTCCTTGGGTGACTTTGAAGGTTTTTTTTTTGTTGTTTTCTAAAGCCAAACAGACACGACGACATTATGATCATTTTTTCATGTACATTTGACCGCCTCAGAAATAGAGTGAGAAAGGAGCGCCATCAGAGACTTTCATTCTCCCTCTTTCTCTTCCACTCGAGAAGAAACAAGCGGTTCATAGTGTGAAACCCTGGATGGAAACTCGGTTCCCTATACCAAACCAATCAAATCAAACAAATGGTTCCTTTTAATGGATGACGGCCCCGAGCAGACTATGAACGCCGCCTGAAAAGATGAAAGGACAAAGTAGCTAGATTCTTCTTATCACAAATTGATGATGTTTAAAGATTTTGTCAATGTTTAAATTGTGAGAGCCGTGGAGTGAAAGGTTCCTACAAACAAAAATATTATTAAAATAGAGGGAAATTGAGAGAGTCAAGGTCATAGGAACCCGAGCTAAAACCACCCTATAGGTGGACTGCAAGAAGACTGGCACACTTATGACTTAAAAAAATATGTCCTCTATTAATCTGAAGATGTTATTTATTCAATTTTGTATAATTTTATAAATGGATAATTAGAAATTATAATATAAGATATTAATTTTATTACAATTTAAATTAAATATGTAAAATCTTACATATATATATATGGAGAAGTAGAAATTATATTATAAGAACTTTCAATTAATTTGATTACAATTTAAATTAAATGTGTAAAATTGTGTATATGTTTATATATGGGTAATGATAATGTAATATATATATATATATATATATATATATATATATATATATATATATATATATCCACAACAACTAAATAAATAAATATAATATATTTATTTATTTTCATAAAATTTATTTTTAAACAGATTCATAAAATTTGTTAATAAATAACCTATTACCTTTAGTAATATTTATTAAATATTTTAAAATATGAAAATGAATGTGTAATGACAAGTGACAGATTTTATGTGATAAATCATAATGAGAAATAAATTATACAAGAGTTCTTACGTGCCTATGTTAAGACTTTGACTCATCATATTACCTTCTTTCATTTTACTAAATGTCTTCCCATGTCAACTTTTATTATGTTTTGAAATGGTTCTTACGTGCCTATGTTAAGACTTTGACTTATCATATTACCTTCTTTCATTTTACTAAATGTCTTCCCATATCAATTTTTATTATGTTTTGAAATGTTTAAGTAAAGTTTTCAAAAAAGAAATATCATTAATGAAAGAGTGTGAGTCATATATATATATATATATATATATTTATTTATTTTTATTTTTTTAAGTTTTCAACATGAAAGGCCATTTATAAGTAAACAAAATAAAAGGACTAGCTCACAATATTGAAATTTCTTATTATTTAAGTATCTTCAAATTTGATAAAAGTGCTATTATTTAAAGATAGTAAAATAAAATACACATTTTACTATTTATTTTGAATATTGTAAGAGGAACAGTGATTTCATGTGAGTTATGAAAGGGTCGACTTCACGAGGAGGTCAACAAGTTGTAATCTATCTTGGTGTTCTTTTGTTATGAATGGAGATGAATGGTGGTTCCCCCACATAACTCTTATGTGTTGTGGATGAAAATATATGTGGTTTTATGCAACATCATTTGTTTTCCCAAGAGAGGTGGTTAGATGACTCTTGGTCAATTAAGGGAAACACTACCATTTTTTTTTAAGAAATCGAGATGGGGTACGATATATGGAAGTTTTTCTATCTTAGGAGTATATTTTATGCACATGAGATGCCCCTGTAATTAAGTGTGGGTGGGAACGAGCCTTGACCCTAGAAATGGTGTAATGTTGAGTTTTCCATAGCAAGAATTGTGGATTATATTCAATAATTATTCATGTTAGTATGGTGACATTGACAACCTAGTGTTCTAGCGAGTGCTTATGTTAGTTCCATGATCCTATAAACATTCAAGGAATACTGTAACTAGCCCTATGTTGTGAACCTGTAAATTAAGTTTAGAATGATAAGTGAAATATCGTGACCATATGTTTAATTATAGCATATTGTGTAAATGGGTATATTGACAAATTTCTATTGACTAATATGATGTTGAGTCAAATCATGTTTAAATGTTGTGTTGACTTAATCGTACCAAAGTAGTGGAGTTCACATATACCTTGTGAAGGATTGGTAACTCTAGTAAGAGGGGTGATAAGTACATTAGCTGACACTCGTTGATTAAGAACAAGGAATGAAGAGAGTGCCCATGGAATGAGTTGATGTGATTTAGAGAGATCGCTCGGTGACAAGGGGGCACCCCTTGGGGAACAAGAAACACTTTCRCCCATAAATATATTTGGTAGTAGAAATTCCAATGGATTGTGATGGATTATTATGCACAAGTCCCTTATAAGAGGGGATAGCTATCTAAATGTGATCTCACATCTTGAAATGCATTAATAAATATAACAACTACTTTCTCACTAAGAAGGATTTATTTTATTTTATTTTCTTTCTTGTGAAGAAAATTTGTTTAGAAAATGAATGCTAGAAATGTTCTTCCCATTGTTAAAATTATCTCATAGTAGGGGGATAGAAATTGAAAGTTCTAGAAAGGGAGAAGAAAGGAGAAAGAGGCTAGAGTTGATAAGTATCATGTAGGTATAAAGAGATACTTTTGAGACATACATAGTACAATTGTGAGAATTGAACAACTTAATGACAAGGACTAACTAATTTGGAATGAACCGTTAATTTAAATTTATTCTTGATCTAAAAATGTTTTCTAACCCACATACCAACATGGTGTTCTTTGTGGATAGGAACATTTGTGAATAGTGAATTGTTGATAGAAATCATGATTTTCCTCAACTAGTATGAAGATAATTCTATACCCGACAATTAATTTGGTTGAAGATCTAATGTATATAACTTAAGAAAAGAGTGAGATTAGGGATAATGACTAAACAAACCTTGAAGTGATGATATCATATAACAATCAATTAATGGTTCCTTAATATAAATTATATTAAGGAACCACTAATATGTAAATTATATTGCATACAAAATATCTAGAATCATTAAATACCTTCTTGACCTTGATAGATGGTGGATATGATGAATTAAATGAGCATGGTGGGGTGTTATGTACATTTTGGGGGAAATTATCAAATAACATTTATTAGCTAGCATGAGAAGAAAGACTTTTCATTTTATTTATTGTTGTTTAATACAAGTCATTTATATTTAGTTTTATTTTAATATTTTCCCAAAATATCTAGATAAGGGAGGTTGATGGATAATAATGAGGGTGGTTGAGGAGACTTGGGGAAGTGTGTATGGAAACTTGATAAATAGGGAGAAGAAGTAGAGAGGAGGAGGAGGTTTTGAGCATGATGAGAGGTTGTGAAATTCTTGGAAGATATAATTCTTGTGATAGTTTTCTTTGAGCATTTGTGCTTTGTTGTTCTTGGAGTCACAGGAATGGAGGGCCAAGAAACCGAAAGGTTTCTTGGATCTAGGAAGTTGGCTAGGCTCCTAGTTGGTAGGGAGGATTCTGTTGTTTCACTCTGGGAAAGCCGGAAAAGAATGTTTGGGAGCACCTAGGACTACATTACAACTGATGAGCTTTGACAAGCTAAGGAGGAGGTATTTTTCGATGGTATTTGGTTATTGATATTTTGTATATAATTTTGTTTTAAGTTCTAAATCATAGATTTAACATATTACTTATTTCATCATGTTATCTAGATTTATCATTGAGCAAATGTAGAAGAATTGTGTAAATGAAAATAAATGAAATTATGCTAAAACGAAGTTGTCAATGCATATGTACTTAATGAGTGATTAATTTCCTAACATCCTAGATGGGTGTTACATATACAATATTCCCCCATGGATGAGTGTTGTAAAGGAGCAACTTATGATGACTCTCATTGTTCTAGGAAAACATCAAGTTAAAAACATGGATGTTTATCTTGCGCATTTTATTGATGATATGCAACTACTATGGAAAGGCATAAGAATGTATGACATATGACATCCTACATAAAATAGGTCCTTCATGTTGTATGGTGTGTTATGTTGGACTATTCATGATTTCCCAGGACTTGGTGTTTGCTCCGGTAAGATAAAAAAATTCATGTATTTACACTAATAATTTATTTTCATCCCAACTTTCATACTTAGTTTTATACTATTATTTTGATGTTATTAGACTTACTTATTGAATTGAAAGGATTCAAACAAAGGGGATATTTTCATGTCCAAAATGTGCAGAACAATTTCAAGGGAGGTATTCTAAATATCTACATTAATTTATTTATACAAATAACAAGTTTTTTCTACCACCATATCATAGGTTTAGAAACCGCCATAAGAATCAATTTCATGGAAAACTTGAAAATAGAGGCCCTCCCATGATGATGGGTCCAACTGATTGGATTAAGAAGTATGAAGATGATGAATTGAAAGCTTGGAAGGATTTTTTTGATGGGGGTGATTCTCTTGAAGAACCGGAACACGTTGTAATTAAGATGCCAGGAGGGATGAAAAGGAAATCCATATTTTATGAGCTCCCTTACCAGAAGGATATATTAACATATCACATATTATATCCTATGCACATCTTCAAAAATGTCCCAGAGTCAATATTTCGACGTATATCAGCAAACGAGAAGGACACCTTGTATTCGAGGAGAGATATTTCCCTTTAGCGTACCAAATTAGATATAAAACATTTGTGGCCAAACAGGGAAAATGAAACATATGTAGAAGCTCCATGGAATTTGAAAAATAAAGATCTAGACCAGCTAAAAAATGGCATATGTTCAATAAGGACACCTACTGGTTATGGGTCATCATTGGTTATAGCTTTTACAGTTGATGGACATATCACAAGATTTAAAACACATGATTTTCATAATTTTATGAAGGTATTATATATCATCATTTGAATTTTATTGGTAAAATTGATTAGGTACTAAATATATTCTAATATTCTATTTTGTGATAAAAATAACTAATGACCTTTCATAAATTTGTTTGAAAACATATCATTCCATTGGCAATTAGGGGGGATTCATGTCTTACCATTGACTTGAGGAATGCCATAAGTCAATTGTCAACATTTTCAAGGTATGTGGTATGGAATGTTCATGTGTGAGAGACATAGAGATATTGTATTTCATTTTAATTTTTTCCTAAAGGTTCATACTAATTTACTATTCTTATATTAGTTGGGTGACATCTAAGGAAATCGACGAATGTGAAGCTCCAAAATGGAATAAGGAAATTTTAGAAATTGTATGTGTATTTGAGAAGGAGCTCCCTACAAGTTTCATGGACCTACAAGTCGATTTACTTATACACCTAGTCGATGAAATTGAATTGGTGGGTGTCGTATCAATTAGATGGATGTTTTTCTTTGAGAGGTATATGAAAACTATAAAAAGATATGTCTAACAAAAGGCACATCCAGAGGGTTTCATGGTTGAAGGGTATGTATTGAATGAATCATTTTTCTTCCTATGTGAATTCCTTGGTAAGTATTTCGAATATGGGCCATGCTTCACGGATGACAAAAGAGCATTAGATATTATTGATGGAGAAAAACCACAATATAATGGTGTTCAAGTAGAAATTAGTAAGTAAACTCATTATCATTGTGGTTGTTTTTATTGAAATAATTAATTTACTCTGTAATTTATTTGTCAAATTAACAAAATGTCCTTTGGAGTTTAAAATAAACATGTTGACATCTAATAGGTGTAGACGAAAGTGCTTTACTAGACAATTTCAATATGTACCACATGGAATTTATAAAAAAAATGGATTGATTTGTATGATAAAAAGAGAGAAGAAGTGTTAGAAGAAAGGAGCAAATTTAAGAGATCGAACCCATGGAATACCCCATTTCCTACTAATCTGTAAGGGGAATGGGAAAAATATTCCACACTAGAATGGGTTACTGATCAAATTCAAAATCAAATAGAAGATGCAAGTATAGATTCAAACATAAAGAAAGATGCAATCAACATGTCTAGAAGATGTGAAAGAAAGGTATAGTTGTAATTTTAGAAAATGTTGTTTCCTTACAGTTTTGACACTATTAACTATTTTAATATTCGTCATTATATTTGTTTTAACCGAAATAAATGGTCTTTCATGGGAAAGGAAATATTCAACATTGTGGGTATATGGTCGACATTATCATGTAGGACGTGTAGATGTAAAGAGACTTACCTCTATGATGACATCATCTAATAGATGTCATGAACAATATGTATTTTAAAACTCTCATCCTTATTGTCAATCATTTCCTGCTACCTTTCGGAAGTAGATTTTATTCTTCAAATAGATTTCCTCAATTTTTAAATTCCCGGAAGCATTAAATTATTACATTGAATTTATATTGCTCCTAGTTGAATTTCATAGATTAAATTGGATTGCATTGCTAGATAGTTATCCTTTTAGCACCTTAAATTAATGGTGATGCATGTTTAAGTTAACAATTAAATTTACTAGCATGCCTTGAATAAGTGTGATAGATTTGTAATTATTCTTTTGCGCCCTAAAATTAATGTGATTAGATTACCTTGCACATGGAATAAACGGATGAGTAACTAGATTCTTATGCCCTGAATTTAATAGGTTAGACTTCTTTTTCACCTTAAATTTAATGGATAAATAATTTGTGCCATGATATAAAAGCGATAAATGAATGGTCATGTGGGTAGTTACTTCTTGCACCACTAAAAATTTCAAATTTATAAATGATTGATCATTTGATTTCCCTTGCACCATGGATGACGTCGATGACTAAGTAATTATTGCTTTGCGCTATGGACTAATGATGATGCCTAAATGATTACGCCTTACATTACTTGCGTGCATTGTAATGATGTTGATTTATGTTTAATTAAGTATTTAGATCATGTGTGCACATTGGAAATAATGTTGAATTGTGGTTGAATTCAATAATTGATTAATTGTGTGTTTTGGAGTAAAGAGGATGTTTGATTTTGTGCCTTGAAAACAAAATAAAGTTGATTACATTGTGCCTTAACTTATGTCGTTGTATGATTGATTTAGTAATTAAATTATTTATTCCCTCGAATTTATGTGATGTGTGATTGGTCATTAGAACACTATTGCACCATTGATTATCGTTGATGTTGTTGATTTAACTAGTTGATTTTGGACTTGATTTTGTTAGTGGGATGTAGACACCTCCTTGTTCCTCAGAAAAATCGCTAGCCCGAAGAACTTAAATGGTCAAAATCAATCGAATAAATCTTGGGCTTGAGTGTTGCTTATGTGTCTTGGAGGTCCTAACCTTGCAGGGTAGGTTGGGCGGGTAGTTTCTATGTGTTATCTTTATGTGTTGAGTTGATCTTGCGTCGTGATTTATGATACTTTTTTTATTTTGTGTCGTTATCTAATGTGATGATGTGTTAATTATGTGTCATTATTAATTATGATTTATGCGTTGGTTGCATCATTATGGATTGCGACGATGAGTCACTTGTAATGATTTTACTTATGATGTCTTAGATTATACATTGCTATGAATTATATTGATGATGTTAATTTGATAATACTTTAAAAAGAAAAAATAATATTTACCTTTGTGATTCTCTTTCCTAGCCATAACGGAGGGGGCGTTACATATGGTATTAGATCAAGTTCAACCCTGCGACTTGGAATCATTACGCATTCAATTATGTTAAACACTTGATTAATAATTTATCACTAATTAAATTGAATTTTCTCTCTTCAAGTAATAATGGTTAGAGGACATCATGGAGGCAGATGACGTGGTGCTAGGGGAGGAGGTATGATGCCTCTAGTAGCATCCACGCCAGAGGGGTCCTACCCCCAAGGAGAAGAGCACGTAATTGGACATGAGAAGATTGTTTTGGGGGATGTGGTTGGGTTGATGAGGACCTTTCAGAGGATTTCAGAGGCCTTGATTAAATGACTAGATAGAGATGAGGCCAGGGAACCTATACCCCCTGAGGTTCGATAGTGCACCCCAACCAGTACTGGTAGTGTTCACAGAGAACTCAAGAAGGTCATTTTTCTCGAGTTATTGGGTGCCATAGATGGCAGAACCATCGAGGCACGGTTGGAGAGCATGGTGATGTGCTTCACACTTCACAACTACACCTCCAACATGAAAGTCCACATGGAAGTATTTTAGCTGAAGGGGAGCACTCTTCTTTGGTGGAAGACGTTAATGCCACAACTAAACATGGTCATTGAAGACGTGTCATGGGAACTGTTCGAGGAGAAATTTTGAGAGAGGTATTTTCCATAAGAATTCATTGAGTCTCAACTCAATGATTTCAACGCTTTGCGACAGGGTGGTCATACGGTGCCCGAGTATGAGGCCTGATTCATGGAGTTTCTTAGGTAAGATCCACATCTGAACACCGATAATCTCAAGGTAAACAAGTTTGTGTTTAGGCTTAACGTCATCATTCATGCAAAATTGAGGATCCTAATGCCTCAGACATTACACGATGCAGTCTAGAAAGCCCTCATATCTGAGGAATATCTGGTCAGCGGGAGTTAGGGAAAAACTCTTGTGATACCGATAAGACAGACGACATCTGGTGTATAGCAGCATCAGACACCATCTAGAAATTCATTAGGGTTTCTAGGTACTCCAAGAGGATCCACATTCACGACATCATGATGACCATTTCCTCAGCAACAAACTCCCTACATAGGACCATGGCACCAACAACAGTGTCATCCGCAGCAGCATCAGTTTAGGCATGTTCAGCAGAATAGACCAGGCTTACAGGTTGGTAGGCCAACAACTTCTACTTTGGGGACCAGGAGTACTGGGTTGAAGACCCTATGTTGGACATGTGGAGAGCCACATTACAAGTGTGATTTCCTGATTGAGAGGAACAAAGCAGTTGGTTTAGCTACACACACTACATTTCAAGATTTTGGCAAGGCCCACCAGATTCATGCAGTGGTGAATAACTACCATGCTAAGCATCAGTCTACTATGCTTGATACATCAGGTACCATTTGTAAGGTCCTCTCTAATAGAACCTAGGATTTTATAAAATTTAAACATAACATTTCTATTATAATTTCTTTTGCTAGTTCTATATTTAGAAAATAACATCATCAAAATAACAGTTTACAATTTATGGCTCAGCAAAATTCCCAAATGGGTAGCATGATATAAATGATATATTGAATAATGTACACAACATAAATAACATATTGAATCATCATACAGTAATGATATGCCATGATAAAGAAAAAAAAATACCTGTGATTTGTTTCCCAACTCTGTTTGTCCAAGCCCAAGCTGAGATTGTGACTCTGTCCAAGATGAAACTGTGCCCAAAACTGAATTTTCCTCCCTGCAAGCTAGGAGCAGCCTGTCTAGCTCCCTAGCTCCAGGATTCCGTGAGGATTCCTAGCCCCTGAGACTCAAACCCTCAGCAACCCAGTGCCCCCTGCAATGGTTCACCAAAACTCCAAAACCAAACTCCCCAAAACCAGAAAAATATCCAATAGCCAAAATACAGTCCTCTCCTCCCAATTTTTCATAATCCCCTTCTAAAGGCCTCTGCCCAGTCATATCTCCCCCCATTCACCGACTCCCTCCCTGTTGGCAAATGTTTACCAAGTAGCGTATGCTTGTCATTGATGGCAAGCTCAGGAGGAACAACGTTGAAGAAAACGTGCGCAGCAAAGGCAAAGCTCAAGATACGGGAGTTCGCAGAGGAGAAGGAAGACAGAGATCCACAGCCGTTGGATCTCATTCAGAAAACCTGTCCGCCATCAGATTGGACAGGAGCTGTATGAGGTTTACCATCGGGAAAGCCAAGGTGAAATCCTGACATAATCAAGACCGTCTATTTGGAAGGACGTGTGGCAGCAATCGGGCGCCACCGGGAGAAGCTCGATAGGAGGACAGGTCTCAGCTGTCAGATCCGAGCGCAAGGACCCGACCACCGTTGGATCAATGAGAACCTGCAAGGTCTTTAAAGGGAGTGAAGGTTTGGCTACAGTCATGAGGATAATGGTCATATGGACCAGGAGCGTAGTCATCGGAGTTTCGAGGATCGCGAGTTGGATATGCAAAGAACACTTGACAACGAAAACCCCGAAATCGCGATATGCGATTTCACGAGTTAATCACAGCCGTTGGATAATAAGTGATCTAGACCATCGATCCAACACACGTCAACAAACCACGTCACCCAGGGACACGTGGCACAACCAGAGAATGACAGGTGTCAGGCAGATCTAACACTTCAGGCTCATACAATTCACGAATCAGAGTGACACGTGGCAGGATCTAACACGTGTCAAACCACGTGTGATGTCAGCAGAGGCATCGGTGATCGGGACTTTGATATGTCAAGAACACACTGCAACAGAAACTTCGAAATCGCGATATGCGATTTTGCGATGTAATCTGAGCCGTCGAGCTAGAAGTAATCTGGACCGTTGAATCTCTGCATGGA
>ML793402.1:73760-102685 GCA_009831015.1 Picea engelmannii
TTATGTCATCGAAAGTGCCGAAATCGCGATATATGAAATCCCGATTTGATCATGAACCGTTGGATCAAGAAATGATCGGAGGGCTACTGAGGCACGACACTGTGAGACTACCAAAAACCATTGATGACATCTGCTAGAGAAGTTGAAGAAGACCGATGTGTAATCACCAAAGAAGCTGAAGAGTCATGATGATGATCAGATAGAGCACTCAAGAGGTGGAGTATAATGACGCAGAGTCTGCATGCAGAGGAATGGAAAACATTCCATGCAAAAGGTGCATAGGCGCTATAAATACACGGGACAGAGAGGAGATTGGGTGGTCGTTACAGTGGGAATTTGCAGTGGCTATTGGAGTTTTGCTGTGGTGATTCATGGGGGAAGAAGAATCAGAGTGGCGCAGCGAAAGCGTGGTGGGCCCATAACCCGGACATTGCAAATGATATGAGCAGAAAAGCGATAAGGCAGACAGAGCAACGAAGTGGAGCAGAACAGTGATAAGTCAGGTAGGCCATCATCGAACATCATATCACTGTAATAAATTCAGTAGCAAAGATTTATATTTCAGGGTGGTTGGGAGGTGCTAGGGAGGACTGTTGTCCTCAGAGCTTCAAGCGGGTGCTTGAACACAGGGAGTTGGTGCTTCCTTCTAGTGGGTGCTAGAGAAAACAGAGAGTTGGTGCTCTCAGCAAGTTGTAGCTTGCAAAACAGAGGTTGAAGCCTCATTATGAGTTGGTGCTCATATGTATGATAATGTAAAGAATGTAACTATTACTTATCATATAAAGAAAAAGAGGTTTTTACCCTGTATGGGTTTCCTCAAGAAATATCTATCTCTATGTTTCTCATATGTGTGACTGATGTTGAATTAGCCATTGTTTATTTCCCTGCATTATTGTGATTATCATTTAGTGTCTCAGCAAAGAGTTTAAAAGAAGCATAATTGTTTAAGCACGGTAACAACTGATTCACCCCCCCCCCTCTCAGTTGACCAACACTCCCTTCCCTTTATTACCTTATCCTCCACTCCATGCTTCATTCCCCCCTGCATACGTAAAGTCTTATAATAAATAATTTAAAGTTATTCAGCCATTTAATTCATTACCCAAATCTTTGAATGTGTTAAGTAATTAATTAATTAATTAATCGACATTTATTAAACAATAAATAAATAATATTATTAATAGTTAATAATTACTTAACTAATACACATTAAGACAGTTAATTATTTAATTAACTATTCTTAATAAACCCTAAGCAATTATTTAACCAGGGTTGTTACACCATTGTTGACCAAATATTTAGTATTTTGATATATCCTGGTGCTACAGAGAGCTTTATTTTTGGTGCAACACTAAAACGAATTAAGGTAAAGGCAGTCGAACAGGATGAGTTTAGCTACATGGAAATGGTTTTGGGTGCCAAGCAAAAGGTTCTAGGAAAGGTTACGGACTGTAGCCTCAACCTGGGAGATTTTGTAATAAAGGCCAACTTGTACGTAAAAATCTTAGGATCTTATGACATTGTGATTGGTATGGACTAGTTGGAATCGCATGATGCGATACTCAACTGTAAGACAAAACAGATGAGTTTGATCGATGATGAGGGACAAAGACGAGTGATTGTAGTAAGAAACCATGGAATTTCGTTAAGGCTCATTTCTTCCTTACAACTACAGAAGAGCATGCACAAAGGATGCAAGCTATATGAAATCCTAGCGTTGAATGACAAGGGCATGGAGAATGGATTAGAAAACCTTCCAGTGGTACGAGAAATTGTTGACGTGTTCCCAAAAGAGTTACTAGGTTTGTCACCCGAAAGAGAGATCAAATTTATCGTCGAATTAAAACTTGGAACTGAACTGATAGCAAGAACACCTTATCGGATGTCAACACCTAAGTTGCAGGAGTTGAAAATGAAACTGAATGAGTTCTTGAACCTAGGACTTATACGTCCCAGTGTGTCACCTTGGGGTGCACATGTTATTTTCATACAAAAGAAGGATGGGTCATGGAGACTCTGTATTGACTATTGTCAATTGAACAAGGCAACGATCAAGAACTAGTATTCGTTGCCATGAATAGATGATTTGTTTGACCAAATCAATGGCATGACTGTGTTTTCAAATATCGACTTGAGATCTGGATATCACCATTTATGGATCAAAGAGGGATACATTCCTAATACCACATTCAAGAAGAGGTTTGGGAAGTACGAGTTTACCATTTTACCATTTGGACTGAAAATTGCCCAGGGGTATTCATGAGCTTGATGAATGGGGTGTTCCACGAATACTTGGACAAGTTTTTTCAATTATTCATTGACGACATATTGATATATTATTGAATGAAGGAATAACATGATGAACATTTGTGCTTGGTACTACATTGTTTACGAGAAACCAAATTATACGGGAAACTGTCGAAATGCTCTTTTTATCAATTGAGGATTCATTACTTAGGGAATGTTATCTCCGGCAAAGGAATCGTTGTGGATCTAGTGAAGATAGAGGATATTATGGAATTTCCTTCTCCAACGAACGTACTAGAAGTACGTAGCTTTATGGGAATAGAAGGATATTATCGACGGTTCGTCGAAGGTTTTTTGAAGATAGCAAATCTGATCGCAAAATTGCAAAATAAAAACAATAAGTTTGTATGGACCAAGAAATGTGCAGAAAGATTTCGAAGGCTCAAGGAGATTTTGACGCCAGTGCCGATACTAAAGGTCCCTGACATGGATGAAGACTTCTTGGTATGCACAGACGCATCCAAGGAAGGCTTAGGTGGATTCTTGATGCAAGATAGTCGAGTGATCACTTACATCTCAAGGAAATTAATAAATCACGAGGAGAACTACGCGACGCATGACTTCGACTTATTATCCATTCTGTTTGGCCTAAGAGTGTGGAGACACTACTTGATTGGATGGAAATTCTAACTAAAAACATGCCACTGTGGTTTGCAATACATTTTTATGCAAAGTGACTTGAGCGCGTAGCAAAGGTGTTGGTTAGAATTTCTTAGAGAATACAATTTTGAGATTAATTACATAAAAGGAATAGTGAATAGAGTGGCAGATGTGTTGAGTCAGAGACCACGCATATTTTCATTGATACCTCTTTAGATTAATCTTCAAGAAATGATTCTAAATATACAACACGAAGATGAATGGTATAAAGAGGTTAATAAAAATATCAGACAAGACACCATGTTGATACCAAAGTTTGAAGGATATGAATTGGGCAACAACGGATTGATGAGGTATAATAACTAGATTTATGTACCACCTAATGAAGAATTGAGAAGTTTGATCTTGAACAAAGCTCATAGAGAAGTGTACATGGCTCATCTAGGAGTCATGAAGATGAGGGCAGACCTTAATCCCTTATTCTTCTGGAAAGGAATGAAGGAAAACATAGTTAACTATGTGGCGAGATGTCTATAATGTTAGCAAATGAAGGTTGAACATAGAAATCTGGCAGGATTACTACAACCACACACTATTCCTGAATCAAAATCGGAGGCCATTTCAATGGAATTTATTATGTCATTGTCACTGACGACAAGGAAGTGTTGAGCGCTCAACACACCCTAAAATATTTTATGAATTTTTTTCTCTTTTGGGTCCCACTTTTTTTATTTTGTTCTGCTTTCTGAATCGATTCCATTGTGGAGGAGTTGCTAATTTCATTTTCATGTCTCTTCGTCGATCAAGTTGGATTTATTTGAACCTATGAAATTTAAACCTTTGTGTCTAAAAAGAAATTGGCATTTTAACTAAGAATATGCAACTAAAATTGTGACCCGTGCGCTTATGTTCAGTGTCGACAAAATCCGAGAAAGTAAAATGACCACATAGTAATAGTAATTTTCGATCGATGATGTATCGTCGACATCGGTAAAAAACATAGTATATTTTTACTTTTTGTTCACAAGTAAGACTCAAGAAATGGTCGATTTCACATCGACATCGGAGAAATTTGAAAGGGAAAAACATTGACATGGACCATGATGAACCTTTTGTTAATATTATGGTAGTTGCGGGAGGTATTTACCTCCACATGTAAACCTGACGAGAATAGAAGACTCTGGAAACCAAGAGAAAACCCTAATGAGTTGGTTAATAACCATAGAAGTCTTGTTAGCTAAAGAAGATAATTTATATTAGGTTATTAGCTTCCAAGAGAAGAAGTCGGCCAGAAATAATAAATATTGAACAAACATGTACCCAGAAGGAGAATTCGGCCCCAACAAATCTGGCAGAACCACTATAAATACAGGGCGCCAATTCTCATTTGACACATCTCGGAATTGCAGAGCAACAATTGGTGCACACTGTAGTTCCCAGTTTGGTGCACATGTGTGGAGGAGAGTTGTAGGTGCAGCTGTTGTAGCAACCAATTGTTAGTGTTGTCTTGGACTATCTCTTGGCTAGGGTCTGGACTATCTGATCAACTATTGTTGGTGCGTTATCCTTGGAGAAAGATGCGCTACACCTTTCTTGGCTATCTAGCCTAGGGTTTGCTTCCAGAGTAATTCTCAGTCAAGGTTAAGGTGCTTGGAGGGTGGCTTCGGCCTATGGTTGGGTGACAAGGGTATTGTCAATGGTAAAACGAGCACACAATCTTCTATATTCTAACAAGTTATGGGCCCACACCTCCTTCATTTAGTCTAAACACTGGAAGGAAACATAACCGCTAGGATATTGAGCTCGCTGAGGAACTACCCCTAGGGTTACTATAAGAAGCATCTTGCAAGACGCTGCCACTAGGGTTGCTAGCAGGAGTAGTTGCAGAAACCATAATCCTCTTGTTAAGGAACCTTAACTGAATGGATTGACCTAATCTTCAGATAGATCAGTGCACTCTAGCCCAGAGCATATCCTAACACTCTCAGCAAGCCAAGACGTGGATTTTGAATTTCTGGTCAAATGTAGGGTTTGACCAAGTCAAGCAATCCATGACTAATTCTATGAAGTTCGAGAACAAGTTAGATGGAGCCTCTAACTTCAAAGTGTGGAAGACAAGGATTGACCTCATCCTTGCCAATAATAAAGTGCTAGATATCGTGAAAGGAAAGATCGTGAAGCCAGAGTTTGAAGAAGGAAAAGAGAAGGAACCGTAGAACGTTGCAGCTATGGAGAAGTTCAAAGATGTTGACATCAATGCCATGAGTATCATAGTGGATTCTATAAAATACCATTTGATACCCTACATCTCCCATCTTGACTCATTGAAGAAGATGTACGATGCCCTAACAAATCTCTTCTCAGTCAGAAACATTGGACAAGTTATGAGTCTGAAGAATGAGCTTCGTGACGTGAAGATGAATGATGATGACAACATAACATCATACTTTGTAAGGATCTCCCAGTTAAGATATCAACTACGAGCTATTGAAGAGATCACTTCAGAGAAGGAATTGGTGAACATAGTACTCAATGGTCTTTCCAAGACGTGGGATGCATTTGCCGCAAGCATGAACACAAGGAAGGAGTATCCGACATTTGAAGARCTTTGGACTTTCTATGCTCAATAAGAATCAAGGATCAATGCAAAAGAGAAACCCCAAAAGAAGTACGATGATCAAGCTTTCACAGCAAGATTCAAGAACTTCAGGAACAAAAGGAAGTTTGGCTCAAGGAGGAAGCCAAATCAAGAGAAAGACATTTCAAAAGTACAGTGCTTCAACTGTCAAAAGTATGTTCACTACAAGAATCATTGTCCCAAGCTAAAGAAAAGGAAGGAGAAACACAAAGCATCAATTGTCGAAGAAAAGGAACCTACAAAGAAGATTAAGCAGGATGGAAGAGACTTCTTCTTCTAAAAGGTAACAAAACTCTTTTTATTTCTTATACATATCTTGTTTGCATTGTCTCTATACATATCTTGTATATCTATCTCTTGGAAGATAATATGTTCCAAGAAGAACTATACCTATGGAAGAACAAACAAGATGAAAATAGATATCATTAGATAATACACATGAAAGAATGAAATACAAATCATGTGGAAGCTATTGCAAGATAAGCCGAGTCAATCATGAAGTGACTTAGAAGAAGAAAAGACAGAAAGAAGTCAACAATGAAGAGGAAATTGGAAAAAGACTTATGACGCTTTGTAGAAGAAAACAAGACGGAAGCGTGGACTCTGTTAGATAAGAGAGCCAATTATATATTGCAGAAGACAATGAATATGCAGACATAAGCATGGACTTTGTTAGACGGAGGGAGCTAATTATATGCACTCTTACATGAAGCAAGGATGAGGAGGGAGCTAATCCTATGATCCATTGAATATGATGAAGTATATATCCATGGTAGTAACCATGAAAGATAGTACGTGTTTAGTTCAATCTCAAAAGAAGTCTTCTTCGAAAAGAAGCATTAAAGTATTTCTGGTTGTCCATCCAGATCTGTGATCCTATGATGAAAGAAAGAAGTGGAATCTTTAGGGCATGGAATCTATAAGAAACTCCATGGACCCAAAAGCTAAAGAAAGACATGAGGAAGAACATGAAGATTCCAAGAAAGAAGAGAAGCCAGAACAACCAGACATTGTATTAAGAACCACAAGATTGCTAGCCTGATATGAACTCAATAAAAGCAATCAAGCATAAGAACTGAAATTCATGATGAAGAACAGTGTATGGAAGACTTATGAATGAAAGCATTGCGAGATCTAGAACCAGAGGTTCTCCCAGATGGAGGGAGAAGACTATGATGATTACTTGTTACAATAAACCAGACTTATCTCTACATAAGTCATTATATCATCCACAACATCCATGTGTCAGAATTCTACATCAGATGAATGCAAAGAATGTTCTCCAGATAAATTGGACAAAGAGCGTATGAAGAGAAATTTCAAGACTTTGAGGCATACCAGAAAGAGACTCTTGTATGCAGATAGAAGAAGATAACTTGGTGGAGAACCTCAAGTGCACATCAGAAGCGTGGTGAAGATTCCCTATAACATCAAGGTGATTACTCAGTAGATCAGATCTCATGATGACAGAAGAAGTGCCACATGGATATGTTCAAGTTTTCTAGAAATGATATACTCTATTGTTCAGATTTACATGAATGTAGGGGACGAATAGATTTTACATCAATTTATTTCATAAACTAAATAAATTAAGACAATAATTTCATAACAGCATAATAATCTTCATAATAGTAACTTTCGTAACTTAAATTTTACAATGAATAATAAATTTGTTTAACATAATACAACAATGCATAATTTTAAATAAATACCTGAACCTGATGCTAATAACCCTTCGTTGTCCAAATGCCTTCTTGACCGTGGCTGCACCGTAAAACACTGCCCAAAACCTAGTTCCTCCCTACCAACTAGGTAACTCCCTAGCTCCAGGATATCAACGGATATCCTGGCCCCTGTGCCCAAAACCTCCAGCAACCCTGGTGCACTAATACAATCCCCTTCCCAAAATTTCACTTCTCTATCTCTCCGCAAATCTAGAGCTCCCCAAAATTCATCCCTCCAACCTCTCGTAGAATGGCCTCCCGTCCAACTCCTTCCCTTCCTTATCCCTCCTTCACCAACTTCCCCGCCTCATTTACTCCCTACCTAACCCATTTATTACCTCCTTATCCTCCTGCCGTTAATGCCCCTTATCCCTCCTTTATTATTTTATCCTCATGTATTTAATATGTTATCCCTTGTTGGATACGTAACTTAATTTATCAATATAGTTTATTATCCTACTTTTATTTCTTTACCTTATTTATTAATGAATTAATTAATACTTAAATTAATCATTGACACTCATGAATAACTAATTAATAATAATTAATTAGTAAATGTTATTTTAAGAAATAATTAAGGTTTAGCTAATCTTTTAGGACAATTATATTATTAAATTAATTATAATTAATTATCATATACACCTATTTAAGCAGGGTCGTTACAATGAAGCCTTCACAGTTTTCCAGACTAAAGTACATTTTGAAATCAAGCATTACACTATCCATGATGAAGTCCAGAAAGGACAAAATGGTTCTCAAATACATATCTCCACAGATGAACAAATAAGCAGAAATTTTTGGTAAAGCATTTGCATACTCAAGCTGGAGCTCGTGGAAACAACTTCCTTATTGAAAAAGGAAGAAATAACTCCCAGGTTGGGAGGGAGCACTGAAAATATTATTGAAGACATTCATTGAAAAATAGTCCATCTTGGACAGATGCTTTCCTGTTCAGAAAGTGGATTGAGATTTCTGACGGACAGTGACTTCCCATTGTGGTTAACATGGGAAGTAGTCTGATTGTTGATGTATCATAGATAGTGACTTCCCATTGTGGTTAACATGGGGAGTGGTCTAGGGCAGTCTCTCTTATTGAGGGTTACTCAAGAAGACTGGCCTACCTCGCCGGACAACGATTTCTCATTGTGGTTAACATGAGGAATGGTATGTTTTGGAGGTTGATGCAGGACAGTCTTTTCCTCTTGTGGTTTATAGAGGAAATGGTTCAGACAGTCATTCCTTAGGGTTTATACATTCTCTCCATGGTGCACTTTGATTAGTGTAGGAGGAATGGCCCAGGGTGCGGAATGGTCCAGGCTCAGCAATCAGGAACAAACATTCCTTAGGTTTTATACATTCTCTCCAGGGTGCACTTTGATTAGTGTAAGAGGAATGGCCCGGGGTGGGGAATGGTCCAGGCTCAACATTCCTTAGGGTTATACATTCTCTCCATGGTGCACTTTTATTAGTGTAGGAAGAATGACCCAGGGTGGGGAATGGTCCAGGTTCAGAAGACATAAAAATTATTCTTCCTTGCTTGAGAAGAATAGTCCAAATATCTCATTATTCTACTCTGAGGGTGGATATTCTTTCAGAGATCACAGATGTGAGTGAAAGATTGGCCTAGATGATTCAGTTTATATCATAACATTGTTTTTGTGTAGGTTGTTATCAGATGTTTGTTATGAAGACTGTATGACAGTAGATGAAGACTATTGTGGTGGATATGTTCCANTGTTCGTGACTATACGTTGTTGATCAAGTACTTGTGTGTTACTTGGTGTGGTAGTGTACCACTAGATTGTAGTTATGTACTACTATGGATAGACACAGTTGTGTTCTATTTTTGTTCTAATTTCCTCGAAGACTATCAACAGTTTATTGGAGATAATCGTCATCCAAACGAATGGTGAACATAGATTTTCCAGACAGAAAATGGTTCAGAGCATTTACTCCTCTAGATTGTAAGAATGACTCTTGTGTCACTCTATGGTATGAGTGAATTATCCATCATCATGTCTAATTACTCAGATGATGTATGGTTTCGAGAGATGATGCAGTTGATGGTGATGGTGATGCTCATGATCTAGTCATGAGATAGTGTAAACGACTATGTTGATGCTACCGGGTAAATGGTATGTTTTTGTGCTCAAGACCATTACCTATAATACCTCCCTAGCTAGGATGGAGTGTTAATATTATGGTAGTTGCGGGAGGTATTTACCTCCACGTGTAAACCTGACGAGAATAGAAGACTCCATAAAGCAAGAGAAAACCCTAATGAGTTGGCTAATAACCCTAGAAGTCTTGTCGGCTCAAGAAGATAATTTATATTAGGTTATTAGCCTCCAAGAGAAGAAGTCGGCCAGAAATAATAAATAATGAATAGACATGTACCCAGAAGGAGAAGTCGTCCCAAGCAAATCTGGCAAAACCAATATAAATATAGGGCGCCAGTTCTCATTTGACACATCTCAGAATTGCAGAGAAACAACTAGTGCGCACTGCAGTTCCCAATTTGGTACGCACGTGTGGAGGAGAGCTGCAGGTGCAGCTGCTGCAACAACCAATTTTTAGTGTTGGCTTGGACTATCTCTTGGCTAGGGTTTGGACTATCAGATCAGCTATGGTTGGTTCTCTATCCTTGGAGGAAGATGTTTTACACCTTGCTTGGCTATCTAGCCTAGGGTTTTCTTCCGGAGTAATTCTCAGTCAAGGTTAAGGTGCTCAGAGGGTGGCTTTGGCCTATGGTTGGGTGACAAGGGTATTGTCAATGGTAAAACGAGCACACAATCTTCTATATTCTAACACCTTTGATAACTGATGACCGATGCATTTGTTCGGGGCCAGTAAAATATAAAAGAGTTAAAACATGGAAAATATTTGCATTGACACATCGTCGATCACTGATCCTTGATGTATTTTCGACATTGAAAAATTTCTTGGGGGGTAATCTGAGAACATTTGTTTAAACTTATCGTTGATCACCAATCCTTGATACTTTTCGACATCAACAAGGTAGGACCTATTGTTAAAATTCTTATCTAATGAAAATCCTCAATTCTGAATACTACGATTAAACAAAGATGCCAATCTCAAACACCATGTGTCTCTTCTGTGTACGCATTTTTTACATCTTAGTTTCATCCCGAGTCATCTTAGCTTTCCCCATGTCCTAGTCACACTTTCAATTCAACTTTTCCACATCAGCCATGTACAGAAAGATGGATCGACGTTGGATTTTTTTCCAAGAGGTAGCAATGAACATTGTCTAAAGGAAAGCATTGAATCTCGATCCACTTGATAAATTAGCAGTGATGGGATTTTTTCAACACAAAACAAGATCGGATTCTGCAATTTAATAGGCCAATTAATGTTTCGTTTCACATATGTTTCTACCCCGTGTGCCTATAAAACAACGAGAATTTGAAATCTCTGATGAACTACATTATAGCCTATGCCTGCGCCACCAACTTACGATTGCATTTAAATATCAATCATAATGCGGATCTGACGACAGATTTTGTAGAACCACACCTACACCCCAAATTGAATAACTGATGTGAAAAGGTAAGTATCATCTCCTTTTAAATCACTAAGAAAACTTCGAACATCTCCATTATACACACAAGTTTCTCATTTCCAGAGAAGTCGAAGAGGTGAAGAGAGTGTCTCAAGAGTTGCGTTTGATTAACAAATTTTCAAAAAACAGGTTAAGCTAGTTGGAAGAAGAGAAAAAAATGCCTCTAAGGAATCCAAAAACCATACGTTCACCAAGGACACCGAAATTGAAGGATGCAGCGTTCGATGAAGGGTATTCTCTTGGAGTTGCGAGGCAGTTGGAATTTTCCCCTAGAGCGAAACTGGTCATCAAGACATCGAATAAGAAGGAATTCGCTCAACCCCCTACTTCCGACGATATAGAAGAAACCACTAGATAAAAAATAATTCTCACACAACGGGGAAATTTGTTCAACAGAATCAACCAAGAATATTACTGGGATTTTATCCCACACAGTGACCTGGATGTAAGGGTCCTCGACGACTAGGTTTTTTCAAATATCCGACAGTCATGCTTGCATATGGTAGCCTTACAAACTCCAGTATTTCCTTGCATTGAGACTTTGAGTTGGATAATCGATCATGCACACACGCAAAACTGCCTAATAAATGACAAGAATGGTGGATGTGTAGGAGTTTTCCTCTTGACAGAGGTCCATAAATATTATAAAATTAGGGACCCGAAGGAGTGGTTGAACACAAAATTTGTGGTGAAGTTCTATGAATTTCATGACACAAGACAATTAATGGCCTCCTGGTGGAAGGAAGACAAGAAATTTACAAATCGGAGCAATGGATGGTGCGAGACAACAAAGTTGAGCGAGCCATATATCTACTTAATGGCTCTAATTTATCAGTTATACGGGGAAAAGGATTGTGCAAAGTTCTCAGAGGCATGGATTCCCCTGGCATACACTGTGGCTATTTTGGGTAGTAGCTTCAACTGGGGAGAAATTATCTCCAATAAATTAAGCACCAGTATACTACAGGCCCAGTCACCAAAGGAGGGAGAAGTGCCCACTTTTCACATGGCCTCATATCTGCTAGACGTTATCTGCGCAAGGAATGTCTTTGCTAGCACGTCACGGAGCTACTTGTACATGTCTAATTAAACATCCTATGGGAAAATAGGTACAATAAGTCTTATGCTCTCATTTGCAATGAATTCCTTGCTCGAATTTATTTCATTATATTCAAAAATGAATTCCCAAGGTTGTCTATAGTGGCCAAGAAAATTATTTCGAAAGTAGGCCACTGGTACCTAGATGAAACCACAACCTATATCAGGGTGTTTGGGGCCACCGAAGGACCAAATTTGCTACATGATCATGTCCCAGACTGTCTCGTCATAAGAGAAATGTGTTACCATACCATCATGTAGGGATATAACGCAACTTTGGTTAAGGACAAGAAATGATCATTCATACCCTATGGTTTCCATGTAGGGTTTTGTATTGCAAAGGAAATTGCTCAAGCTAAACAAGAGGGTTTGAGTCAGCTGGAATACATGTTCTTGACAAGCCGGTTTCACAAGAATGACTTGAAAGGCCTAGCTCTCCAACATGCTTCACAAGTCTCTTCCTACTAGCCATACGCACATGACAAGTTTGAATATGCGATCCTTACAGAATGTGCTCTGGATTGGGAGGAGGTACTACATAGAAAATCTAACCCAAACATGACTACGTTCAAAGATATGGGTATGGATGAGTAGGTCGAAATGATAGAACATACAGCTCAAGAATCTCTTAGGGTTAGAGAAGAAAAAAAAGAAGAAGAAGCCACTAAGGCATAAAGGAGGGGGTTGTTGTTACTAGAAGGAGCCCAAAGAATCATCGACCAACTAGATAATGATTCTTAACTAGTATAAATGAAGAGGATCACCCCGACTGACCAAATCACAATAAGAAATAAGCTAGATGGCTCAGAGTCAATACAACTATAGGAAACCACCGGTCTGGAATATCCAATAGTTCCATCACCACAGTCCATATCATCGGTGACCATTCCAACCTAGTATGAGATTCCAAGAACACCAGATGAAACCAGTATGCCTAATCCCATATTTGATCAAATAACCATCTATGATGATGAAGAGAGTTCAGAAGTCTCACTTGTAACTCTGATACCAGTTATAGAGGAGAAATAATCAGGAGGTACATATGCTCAAAGTATCAATGCATCAATTCCAAACCCTATGCAGGGCGACCATGAGGTCGAAAGTATCTTATAAACTGAACTTCATGACCTATCGGGGACTCCGAAAGACATATCCAGGGAAGATCTAGGTTCAAGTGGGCAAAAAGATGAATTGCAACAGCCAGAGATCGACACCTCAACAACCAATCACCAATTAAGTATGGGGCCTATAATTGACACTTCAATTTTGGTTGATACCTCATCAGTCGATGAACACCGGACAAAGCTCGATCCATTGGAACATATGGAAGAAGTACAAGAACCGGTTCTAGAGAAAATACATATAGCAGGAAGCTTGGGAAACACTCTAACTTGGGAAGAACAACAAATCCCTGAGCCCGTTGATTAGGTCGTCGATATACAGGTAATATCTTATGATAGGAAGAGGAAATCTATCATTAGGAGGACCACCAATAAAAGAGGACTCATGTTGGATAGCTCGATTATAATCACCATGGAGGAGAAGTTGCTCAGGAGAGAACACGTGAAGACATCTGAGCTCATCTACACAAGGATGGATATCATTGATGCCATGTTGGATCGAGAAAAGCGATATGAAAAGGAACTGGTCATTTCAATGAAGGAGCTAGACCATCTACACCACTTGGAAAGATATTACCAAAACTCAACGCAGGCCACAGGTTTTCTGAAGAGTGAGTTCCAAGATGAATATGCAAAGTTCACAAGAGAAAGACATATTTTCACTGCATGTGTAGCCGATTATCAAGAAGATACCCTTATGGCACTGGAAACTTTTAAGGACCTGGAGAGATGGTATGAAAAGAAATACCAAGCTGTAGAATGAATTGACTACATCAGTGTAGTGTACAAGGGTCGAGATGCAAAGGAGCATGGCATTCAAGTGTTGATGGATAGAAGCATCTCCCAGATCAGGAAAGAAATTGAATATGAGGTAAGGATGGCACAATAACCTTAGAAATAAATACAAAGAGATGGACTGAGTGTGAAAGAAGTTGGGAAACGATCAATCAAGAGATGAGAGACATTGGCCTCCCAGAGTTCGGCTCACTTGAAGACTTCATTGACTTACATGACATAGTCAAACAACATGTAGAACAAGACTCAACATGGGGAGTAGAGATCGCAAAGGTGGAAAGCATGACACGGGTTCAAATACAGAAGTTTATGGAACATTTGATCAAGGCTCGTGCAGTTCTATAATGTTTAAGTGCCAAAGTCATCAAATACAAACAATGAGCAGTAGAAGTGAAGGAAAGTCTTTCAGCCCCGATGGACCAGCACAGATTCCTGTATGGTAACACATGCGAGGATCTCTTCGTCAAGTGGTGAGAATATGACAAGAGTCATCCACAATAGTAGATCCACGAGATGATTTCTAAATAAAAAAGAGATTAAATGCCACATGGAAATCTTTTGTTTTACTTAACACAAACTTGTAGAAGCTATTTTTAGTTAGTCATTCTTTATAAATGAGGGGATTGACCTTTTTGGAAGGGTCGATATTTTTTGGAAAAGACACTCTTTTGAGAATTGTAAAGAACTATTTATGAGCAACCTTAATTGAGAAGTTTTGTTTAGAACCAGAGACAAAATTTTGTTTTTATTTCATTAAAGTCATTATGTGATTCGATTGAGGAGGAACTACTTCCAAATTTTATTTCAATAGTTGATGCTGTAATGAGTAATATTTTTTGAATCTATTGATAAGCTATTTGTTTCAATATTTTAGCAGTTCTTTTTTTCTTAATGATGAAAAGAAAAACGTTGTGTTAATGTCTGATTGATGGTAGAGCTAAGGAAACTATTTTTCTTGTACTCATCTTATTACATGTGTATTTTCTTTCAATAATTGTATCTCGGTCACTGTTGAAATAGAAACAAGTTAATGTATTATTACTAGACTTGTAATAGTTGTGAATATCATTGTCTGGAAGCTAGAGCATGAGAGTTATCCCAGGCTCAACCTTCTTCAATAGTTAAGAACCCATTCTATTAGTTGGTTTATAGAATCACACTTTACTTTACCAGACTCTTCTAATAAAAGGAAAAGACAAAAAAGAGAATGTTTAATCTGAAGGAGGAACTTTCATAGAAAGATATCCTATGAATCACTAACTAAAGCCCATCGATGAATTAGCTAGATCGAAAGATTTGGAGAACCATTCCACCCATCAAACACTTCAGAGTCTGATTGGCCCTCTAAGGTGGGTTTGGTGCCTATTTTTGAGTTAAAGGGATCTTGGACCCCTTAACAAGAGGCATGACTCAACTTTCATGGTTGTTGAAACTCTGACAAAGAGTGCCCATTTCATTTTGGTGTTTACGACGTATCAAGCGCTATACATAGCTAGAGTTTTTATCAGCGAGATTGTGATATTTCATGGCATGCCTAAAAGGATCATATCTAATAGAGGATTAGTGTTTACATGACATTTTTGGACTAGTTTCCAAGAGGTCCTGGGAACCCAAATTACGTTTAGTACAACATATCACCCAGAGACAGACGGGAAGACAAAAATAATGAACCAAATATTGGAGGATATGTTGTGTATGTATATGATGGACCAACAGAAGCATTGGGAAGAGTTCTTTCCATTGGTAGAGTTTGCGTACAACAACATCTATCAAAGCACCATTAATATGGCACGATTTGAGTTTCTTTTTGAGCAACCATGTCAAACGCCTTTGATCTGGGATTGACTTGAGGATAGGGTCCTGGTAGGACCACAAGTGATCCATGAAATGGAATAACAAATTAAAGAGATAATAAAAAGGATTAAAGAAGCACAAGATCAACAAAAGAATTATGTCGATGTGCATCGCGTTGACCGTAATTATGAAGTTGGCGATCATGTTTTCTTCCAGGTGAACTCGTACAAGAGTTTGTTCACGTTTGGAAGGGTGTTAAACTCTCTCCTAGGTTTGTGGGACCTTTCGAAGTTTTGGAAAAGAAAGGGTCGATGCCCTATCAAATAGCCTTGCCTGATTCTTTGAGGCGTATGCATGAAGTTTTTCATGTATCTGTTTTGAGGCGTATGCATGAAGTTTTTCATGTATCTGTTTTGAGACATTATGTTAGTGATCCTACACATGTGATTGACATGAGTTCCTTGCAAGTGTTAGACGAGGTTGCACTCACGGTGGATCCAACCCACATTCTAAACCATCGCATTCGACAATTGTGGCGTCAAATAATTGATTAGGTAAAGGTCCAGTCTGAAAATTATAGTCCATACTCGGCTAATTGGGAGGACGCATATGATAGGCGGCAGTAGTTTCCATATTTATTTGATAGTTAGGCTTTTAGATCTTGTCAGATGCATTATTTACTGTATTTATATACTGTAAAACTTCGGGATGAAGTTTAAAATAAGAGGGGTGTATGTAACATCCTTATCTTGCGAGAACATGCTATTGAATTATTATTTGAGGACACTAGCGTGCAAGTGATCTGGTTTTAGTATATGTTGTTTGTTTCACTTATGGATTCTTATGATAATGTTGATGGATTATGATGTCATGTTATTTAATATCTATGTATTGACAGATGTTATTGACAAGTTTCCCTTGAGTGTGTATGAATATTGACAGATTGAGGATGTCGATGGCATAAATGGACCTCCTTGGACTCCAGATTGAGTCAGGGAGTGAATTGTATTGGTTTGAGTATTTAATTTTTGCATATGTGACATATGATCAGGTATATTATGATATTGTTTATGGATCATTGACAATGTTTCTTTCATGGATGCAGGCTAATGATTTCTTGCTAATTTGAATCACATAAGGAGTAAAGGGGCCATGCACAACAACTAGATATTGATGGAGAGGTGTGGCAACATCCCTATCACAGCCTACTAGCACTCTCATCATGGCTCGAATTGTAGTTTAATGATTACCTAGTTCGATAGATCCACGATATCGTGAGGGAAGAATGAGACAGTCGCTCACGAATATTCTAAGGAGTGCACAATAAAGAAGGGTCCTTATTCCTTATAATCCCTTAGTCTCTCACAAGGTCGCCTGAATGGACTATTGACTCCAGGGGTTGGACAACTACCAAAACCAGGAAAAGGCGAGTGGCATCCTTGGAGCACGGAGTGCGTCTTAAAGGCAACATCGCATAATTGAAATTTGAATCAAAAGCGAGTGGAACCCTTGGAGCACGGAGTGCATCTTGAAGGGAATGTCCTGGTACTTAAAAAGGTGTGTTAATGAATCTAGGTGGCCTAGAAAACTTTGAGCGGATGTTAAACCTTGTAAAATATTAAGCACCTGCCAAATTAATTAATTGATTAATTAATTAACTAAAGAATGAATTTATTAAGAATAATCCATAAGGGTCTAAGATCGTGCAAATAAAAATGTAACTAAGCCTAATTCTAAGATTAGTGAGAAGACTAAAAACTGATTTTATAATTAAATAATGAGGGGTGAAGTAAATCAATTTAAGAAATCAATAAAAAAAATAAAACAATTGTATTTATTGGTGCAACTAGGGGAATGGGTGAAAAGTGTATCGGGGGAATAATTCCTAATTAATTTTAAAAAAAATGAATTAAATGTGAAAATGGAAAGGTGTCACCAAGGAAAAATATATTAAAAAAAATGGTTGAGTTGAGGGATGGGGATGACTAGTTATGAGTAAGGTTATGTTGTAGAAATTATAACTTGTTTTACTTGCGAGAGTTGGGATAGCCAGATTGAGAGAGAGAGTGGTGGCTCTAACTTGCGAGCTAGAGGATTTTGGTTGTGTATGTGTGTGGTCCCTTTGCTTCTCGGGAGGCTAAGGGAGAAGAAGAGTACCCCTAGCATTGTCTAGGAGGTATTGGTGAAGTCTCCATAGTTATCAAGCAGGAAGCTGGATGGAGCACAAGAGCACAAGACTAGGAGAACATATTTGGTTTCTCATCATCGACTATGATATTTTATTGAGAATTGTATTTTATTAAGATTTAAGTTGTACAAGATTTTAAACTTCACTGAAAGGACATTGGTTCCAACATTTATGTTTCTATGAGATGTAACTAGAATGTAGATGATCCATGCAATTTTATATAAGATGTATTTAGAATCAAAATGGTTCTGCAATATGTACAATTTTCGTCAGAGTTAATCGTCTTGGTAATTTTAAATTCCTTATAAATTCCACAGTCCTTGACTGTTTCATGTCCCTTGGCATTTTATGGATTTCATGTTAATCTCAACGTAATCAAATTGCAACCAAATTTCAACCTTCTTTTGGTCTCGGCGAAAATGGTGTTAACCTCTGCGCTGCAAGTTGACCCTCTATGTTTCGTTTACAAGTGAAACCTCTGCGATTGTTTCATCACCCAGAAATTATTTCACCCTTAATTACCCCTGTGTTTTGAACAAATCGCACAGAAAATGTTCTTCTTTAACCTCTGCAATTCGAAGCATTTCACCCAACATTGTAATCATTACATTTCCTAGATTCAACTCTGCGATTTAACCAAAGATATTGCCATGCCATTGTGCCTTCACCTAGCAGACACACTCAACATTTTCCTTGGCGTTTCCCATGAGACGTTGGCTCTACGTTTTCCAGTAATGAATGTCTCTGCATTTCCTCTTTATTGTATCTGAATTATTTCTGAGTTGATTAAATGTCTCTGCATTTTTGAACCATTTCTCCCAGCTTCCTTCATCCGAATTTTTATGAGATCCATAAAGATCCCTTTGAAAGTTTATTTTTCCCTACGCGAATTGAATGTAACCTCTACAATTGTTTAATGGATTTTAAATCCTCTGCTAAATTCATAAAGATCTGGACGAGTTTTAGTGCCCTCTACAATTGGAATGCATCCTCTCTCAGCTTCATCGAATTCTTCTTCGCATTTTTCCCTTTTAATCCCTCAACGAATTTGCCAGGATATTGCTCAGCGATTTAAAAAAGAAAATTACTCTGCATTTTTTGGGAGGAGCCTGAGCTTTGTACCTTCCTCTTGCTCATCGACTTTATAATTTTTACTCTATGTTTTTGGGGATGAACCTAAGCTCTGTGCCTTCCTCTTGCTCAGATATTTTATGATTTTTAAGCTCTGTGTTTTGGGGAGAGTCTTAAGCTCTGCGCCCTCACCCACTGGCCCAGTGTCTGACAGTTGTTCCCTGTGTTGTCGATTTTAATGTTGCACAACTTATTTTGTGTTAATGTTGTAATCAGTGGTGAAATGTGCAAGATCATAGGGCATTGTATTAAAGATGGGAATAGAATAGAGATATATGTATTAAAAATTGGAAGTATGTAAGCCTTTTCATGCTAAGAAGGTGTTGGAGGAAAAAACTTTACTTGAATTATTCCTTATATTAAATCTCATTCTCACCTTTATTGGGATAAAATATATATTTCCTTAGATGGTAAAATAAAAATAAATAAATAAAGATTTTCAGGACTATTCTTAATGTATTTAAGATAAGGTTTTCAGGACTTACCTATATGATGACATCAACTAACAGATGTCATGAACAATATGTATTTTAAAAATCTCAGCCTTAATGTCAATCGTTTCCTGCTACCTTTTGAAAGTGGCTTTTATTCTTGAAATAGATTTCCTCAATTTTTAACTTCCTAGAAGTATTAAATTATCTCATTGAATTTATATTGCTCCGGGTTGAATTTCGTAGATTAAACTGGATCTCATTACTGGATAGTTACATTTTTAGCGCTTTGAATTAATGGTGATGGATCGCATTACTGGATAGTTACATTTTTAGCGCTTTGAATTAATGGTGATGCATGTTTAAATTAGCAATTAAATTTACTAGCACACCTTGAATAAATTTGAAGTGTGATAGCTTTGTAATTATTCTTTTGAGCCTTGAAATTAATGTGATTAGATTACCTTGCACGTGGAATAAAAAGATGAGTAACTAGATTCTTGCGCCTTGAATTTAATAGATTATCAAATGTTAAAATGTATAAATGATTGAGTTATTGATTTCCCTTGCGCCATGGATGATGTTGATGACTAAGTAATTATTGCTTTGCGCTATGGATTAATTATGATTCTTAAATTATTACGCCTTAGATTATTTGCGCGCATTTAAATGATATTGATTTATGTTTAATTCAATATTTAGATCATGTGCACACCTTGGGAATAATGATGAATTGTGGTTGAATTCAATAATTGATTAATCGTACACCTTGGATTAAAGAGGATGTTTGCTTTTGCACCTTGAAAATAAAATAAATTTGATTACATTGTGCCTTAACTTATGTCGTTGTATGATTGATTTAGTAATTAAATTCTCTTATGCCTTGGAATTTATGTGATATGTGATTGGTCATTAGAACACTATTGCGCCATTGATTATCATTGATGTTGATTTATCTAGTTGGTTTTGGACTTTATTGTGTTAGTGGGATGTATACACCTCCTTGTTCATCGGAACAATCGTTAGCCTTGAGACCTTAATTGGTCAAAATCAATCGGATGAATCCTGGGCTTGAGCATTGGTTATGTGTCTTGGAGGTCCTAACCTTGTAGGCTAGGTTGGGAGGGTAGTCTCTCTATGTTATCTTTATGTGATGAGTTGATGTTGCGTCTCCATTTATAATACTTGTTGATTTTATGTCATTATCTAATGCAATGATGTGTTAATTATGTTTTGTTACTAATTATGATTGATGCATTGCTTGTATCATTATGGATTGTGACGATGAGTCGCTTGTAATGATTTTACTTATGATGATGTATATTATTCGCTGCTATGAATTATATTGATGATGTTAATTTCATAATGCTTTAAAAAGAAAAAAAAATATTTACCTTTGTGCTTCTCTTTCCTAGTCGTAACGGAGGAGACGTTACAAACAAATTCAAAATAAAATAGAAGATGCAAGTATAGATTCAAACATAACAAAATATGATATCCACATGTCTAGAGGATGTGAAAGAAAGGTACAGTTGGAATCTTACAAAATGTTGTTTCCTTATAGCTTTGACACTATTAACTATTTTAATATTCGTCATTATATTTTTTTCAACCAAAATAAATGGTCTTTCACGGGCAAGGAAAGATCCAACAACATGGATATATGGTCGACATTATCATGTAGAACATGTATATGTAAAGATATGATCCTTCGATTGCCGCATCATGGTTGAATTCAAGAAATCTAGTCGATCAAGCTCAAAAGATAAGAATATTGTTGAAGGAAATCTACAATATGTTGGGAAAATACAAGAAATTATTGAGTTGGATTACCGCTCTTTTAAATGTTGTATTTTTAAGTGTAGATGGTATGAAGCATTTGAGAGGACACGAAGACATGATACCCATAGTGGATTTTTTTCTATAGATTCCTCAAGGTTCCTACCGAAGGATAAGGAGCCTTATGCTCTACCAATTCATTGTGAGAAGGTATTTCTTTAACTCAAACAATAAGTGATGGTGATCAATAATCTATTAATACATTGTTTATTGCGAATATATACATGTGTTTATTAATCGATAAAAATATTATAACATACGTCTAATATATGTATGTACTCGTTCATGTGTAGGTGTTTTTCTATGAAGATATTATGGACCTAAAATGGATGCTTGTCATACATTATGATCCAACATTAAGGCATGTATTTGGCGATGCATTAGTGGATACTGAGAAAAACAATGATGTACAAAAATATGAGAGAGAGGGATTAGAGAACATCGAAAAAATTGTCATCCATGATGATGATGAATATGGTTATGTTCAGGCACAAGAAGAAAAAAATCCAGAGTTAGATGATGTTATGGAAGAAAACAATATGGATGGTATAGAAAATGATGATGCAAATACATCTAGTAACAATATGGACTGTCTACAGTCAAATTTGATTGATGATGAAGATGATGCAGGTCAAGATAAGGATGATGATAATATTAACTACTTGAAAGATCATATGAATATTGACAATGATAAACTATATGACATTGTTGGAGACAATGATGTTAATGACCAAGACTTCTAAATTTTCAGAATTATTTGTAATCCATGTTTAAAAAATGATGATTCTTATCGCCTAAACTTTGAAATGATTCAGTATGATTTGTGTCAATACAAATTACCTATTGCAATATCCTTAAAGTGTTCAAGATATGGTATGAATTGTTGGCAGAAAAAAATAGGATTACTTGGATGCTTCTTCCATTCATTTTGTATCAACATATGTTCATGAAGACACAAAAGTTAATAAAATATTAATGCATGTATCTCACAATGATTTGAATAAGAAACTTGGTTAAATTCATTATTTTTATATTGTCTGCATTTTAATGTTGGGAATAATTTTTATTATGTTTTATTGAGAGCTAAACATAAAATAATTAAACAAAATAAAAGCTTTTAATCACTTAGAATTAGGTGAAAATTTAATAAATTAAAGCTCAATTTTAGTTTCCTATTTCATATCAAAACATGAATATTCAATCTCAATAATTTCATTGAGTCTTAAAACCCTCCCACACCATCAATGCATTCTCCTAGTCTAACCATGTAAAATTTCAACGCATACAGTCACATTTTGAAGAAATTTCAATGTTGGCCCCATTCACTACTCACTGTGTTGGGTCAGTTGATGAAATTGCAGATGGGCATGTTGGAAGATATTCCATGACATTTCAAGAGAGTTATGACCAAGATTTTGTAGATTGGCATGAAGAATGATGAAAATGAGACGGCATAATAAAGGTTCATGCAAACGTGGAGGATGTTGAATATTATGTGGGGATGTTGGGAATCCTTGAGTCTTGAAACCCTCACATACCATCAAGGCATGCGTCTCGTCTAACCATGTCAATTTTTTATGCATACAGGCATAGTTTGAAGAAATTTCAACATTAGAACAATTCACTACTCACCATGCGGCGTCGGTGGATGACACTGGTGATGGGCCTGTTGGAAGACATTCCAGGACATTTCAAGAGAGTTTTGACAAATATTCTATATATGGGAATGAGGAATGTTGACAATGAGGGTGCGTGATGAACATTTATGAAAATGTGGATGATCTCAAAGATTATGCGAGGACATCGAAAATCCTTGAGTCTTGAAACCCTCACATACTATCAAGGCATGTGTCTACTCTAACCATGTCAAATTTCAATGTATATAGACACAATTGAATAAATTTCAACATTTACCCCATTCACTTGTCACTGTGCGGTGTCGACAGATGACATTGGTGATGGGAATTGTTGATATTAAGAGGGGGGTAAATTAGTATCAAGTACAATTTAAAAACTTTTTCAACTTATACTTAAACCATTTAATTATATCTAATGATCAATGAACAATAATATAAGAGTTACACCAATACACCACAATACACCATGCACAATATATGAGAAATAATCAATAGTTATTGTTCAAGGGAAGTAATGACATCCAAAGGTAGGTACATCTTCCAAATATAATGGGAGTGATAAACCTCCAAGAGGAAGACATAATCCTCCAATATCAAGAGAGGGTTGACCTCTCCATCCTTTCCCCTTCCTTCCACCCAAGAATATATGAGAGATAATAAAATGTTACATTAAACCATCACCAACAACCAACCATCACATAGAACCTGATAATGCTTCCAGAGACTTCTTTAACTTCTGCAATTCTTCAATTCTTGGAATAATTTGATCATGTAGATAATATTACTCAATGTATTCTCTGAAACTCCTCCAATTTTAACTCCTTTAATCCTCCCCAAAAAGAAGTTATAGAGAGAATGGTAGACCTTATTCAATTATGGTTTATTTAGGAAATCTAACTTTTATAGAATGCCCTGTGCTCAATATTTAACATCAGATTCTAAAAATCTCAAAAAATAAACTACATTMTGTACTCTTTCGAATAAAAWTGGTCTCACTTCATTTGGATTCTCTATGAATAATTTATTATTTTTTTACCGGGAACACATGTTTGTGACTAGCTTCAGTACTAGTCAAAAATCTTATCTTCCAGAGAGTGTATCTCCAAAATTGTAGTGAATAAAGAGATAAAATTTTTACCACAGGTACCTAGATATGTATTCTCAATACCATATCAATTTCACCATCTGAATCATTATAGAAAAAACAATTATAGCTAAAATGGTAAGATGACTTGTAAATAACATACCTTATAACACATCACCAAAAGACTTCATCCTCCCTTGAAATCCATGCTTCTTTACTTCATATTTCCTCTGAAATTCAACTTGTGTGTGTAAAATGATTGTATAATGATATGTATTTATACAATTTATGTCACTTCCTTTTAACATTAGGTCCGATGTGACACTTTCTTATTTTCTAATTCTTTTCTTTAATTATCTTCAGGGTCGACCTGTACTTCCTTCTTCAATTCACTTTGTCATCTTAAAAAATTCATTTCTCCTCATCCATGAGGATCCACATGACGTTCCACCTACCACCGGAAACAACATGTTGTATATTATCCATCCATGGGTTTTGTGTCTGCATGTGCACTTTCCTTCATGTCCAAATGTCTTCATCAACCTTGCGGTCCAAAACCAATGACTAGGGTTGAGATCAATGACAACAACCAATATACCAACAATATCCCCCTTTTTCATTGATGGAAACACTCATTCTCCCCCTATAATAATGATCCCAATTTCTCTCCCCCTTTGACATCAATGGAAAATGGTAGGTCTAGTCCCCTTGAGTTTAATGGCAAAAGGTAACTCTCTTCTTTGGGGTTGCTCCCCCTAAACATGTGACACTCAATAATACTTCATCCTTATTTTTTCTTTGGGAATTTTTCTTCCTTGGAATCCTTTTGTGTGGCTTATTTCTTCTCTCTCTTCTTCATGTCTAGGATGTATATATTTTTTGTTCTTCTTGTTGTAGTTGCAACCAATCTTCCTAAGTTATTTTCTCTGATTTTACATTTTCAGGAGTCAAACATAAGAGTGTATCCTTGATCACATATTTTTATAACACTGACGATATTATGCTTAAGATATTCAACCAATAGGAATTTTCCTTTTTTACATTTTCACTTCCAAGATTTACAGTTCATTGTCCAAGTATTTTTGTAGATGAGTCATCTCCAAATGCAACATTTCCACCCTTTTTCTTCAAGCGGACAATTTTTCTTTGATCTCTGGTCATATGAGATGAGCACCCACTATCTATGAACCATTCATATTCTTCTTTTCATTCTTTAGTGACCAATGCTATTCGACATTTTTCATTGTGGAATTTCTTTCCTTTTCCATGTTGTAGTTAGTATATAGACATTTGGCATACAATTATCTTCCTTCATCTCTCTGCAATCTCATGCTTTGTGACCAAGATTATTGCACTTGTAACATACAATATTTTGATCCATTAATAGGTCAAATGGATTATAATTTCTATTGACAGTTCTACTAACATTTCCATATCTACTATTTTCACCATTCATGTAGCTTGCGTAGTTATTCCTTTCATTGATTCTACAATTGATTGCCTTGTGTCCAAAATTTAGACAAGTATAACAATGTCCAAGAAAGAAATTTTGATACCTGGGAGTAAGTGATCTTCCTTGTTGTGTGGTCCATCTAGGTTCACGATCTATTCTTCTGTAGTTTTCTTCATAATGATTGCTTTCATACCTAATGGGAGAGGATCTTCTTAATGTCTCATTCCTTCTGAATTATAGCCTTCTATCTTGTTTTTCAACTTGCTATAGAGTGTTTGTTTCATCATTTTCATATTCCTTCTCTTGTTTTGTTGTCTTCAAACTGTCATTGTATCATATTCATGTCTTTTCATTTGGATATCTTTGACTGCTAAGGATCTGATCTAATTTTTTAGTTTTTTTTTCAAACTTCTTCAAATTTTCTATTGTCAATAATAGCTCCCCTTTTGTGTGATCCAATTCTTCTTTCAATTTCTCATAATATTCTAATTTTTCCTTCAATCTATCAATGGTATTTTCAAGCTTGTAATTCTCTTCTTCACAACTACTCAATTCACCTTTTAGTATTATGTTTGTTTTTCTAATATTTCTATTTTCAGTTTCAACATGCTTCAACTTTTCAAGATTCTCATCTTCGTGTTCACTCTATGCATTGTCTTTGTATCCCCAAAAAGAATCAAGGTTGGTTTCTTCATCTGAATATTCTTCAAAAATTATATCTTCTTTTTTATAATTATTGTGATCATCATCCTGGGTTTCTTGGGTTATGAAGAGGAATTCTCCTCCATCATTATCTTCTTCATCACTCTCATCTGAGGAGATGTTATCATCCTTGGAGTAGAAGCTCCTTTTATTGTTGAGACTTCTCTTTTTATAGTAACAGTTTTCAAAAATATGTCTTATTCTACCATAGTTAAAGCATTAGAGAGGATACTTACCTTTATATCTTCCACTTCCCTTCTGGAGCCTTCTTACGAAATTTTTTATTTCTTCATCAAGGTCGTTATCCTTGTCTTTTGTCTTCTTTATGGATTTAAAGGCTGCTTCATTGTTTGGTTGGTCACTTTCTGTACATTTTCCCATTTCATATTATATAAGAGACCCATACAATTCATCCATTTTAGTTTTGGCCAAGTCCCTATTTTCTTCAATGACAGATACCTTAGCATCATACTTCAAGAGAAGTGATCTCAACAGTTTTTGTACAACCCAGGATTCATCGAGCTCTTCACCTAATCCTTTGCTAGCATTAACAACTTCATCAACTCTAATAAAATAGGTTTCAATAAATTCCTTTTCATTGATCTTCAAATTTTCAAATTCTTCTCTATGTTGTTGAATCTTGACCTGCTTAACTTTTGAATCACCTTCATAGATACTCTTGAGTTTATCCCATACCTCTTTAGCAGTGATGCAGCCCATCACTTTGCTAGCAATGGTTGGTGCCAATGCTCCTAGAATAACATGTCTAGTTTTTGAATTACAACTCATAAGCTTCTTCTCATTTGGATCGATTGGAGCATTATTTGGGATTACATAGACATCTACAACTGACTACCAAATTTCATCTCCCAAAGATGTTTGGTAAGTTTTCACTCTATCACTCCAGTATGCATAATTTATTCCATCAAATATTTGAATCCCATTTGAAATGTTCTCATGGTCATCCATCTCTGCTCAAGATTTTCCTTCCAGTGGTTAAACTATTCTGAAGGCAACCTGTTATGATACCAATTGTTGATACTGAGAGGGTGGTGAATTGGTATAAAGTACAATTTTTTTTTTTTTAAAATTATACTTAAACCATTCAATTATATCCAATGAGAAATGAACAATATTATAAGAGCTACACCAATACACCACAATACACCATGCACAATATATGAGAAATAATCAATAGTTATTGTTCAAGGGAAGTAATAACTTCCAAAGGTAGCTACAACTTCCAAATATAAAGGGAGGGATAAACCTCCAAGAGGAAGATACAATCCTCAAATATAAAGAGAGGTTTTACCTCTCCATACTTTCCCCTTCCTTCCACCCAAGAATATAGAAGAGATAATAAAACTTTACATTAAATCATCACCATCAACCAACCATCACATAGAACCTGATAATGCTTCATGAGACTTCTTCAAATTCTACAATTCTTCAATTCTTAGAATAATTCGATCATTTAGACAATATTACTAAATTTATTCTCTTAAACTCCTCCAAGTTTCACTCCTTGAATCCTCCCCAAAAATAAGTTATAGAGAGAATGGTATACCTTATTCAATTTTGGTTTATTCAAGAGAGCGAACTTGTATAGAATGACTTGCACTCAATATTTCACATCAGATACTGAAACTCGCATACAAGAGACTAATTCCCATACAAATTCCAATGAAATTGGTCTCACTTCATTTGGATTCTCTATGAATAAGTTATGATTGTTTTACTCAAAACGCCTATTTATGACTAGCTTCATGACTAGTCAAAAACTGTATCTTCCAGAGAGTGTATATTCAAAATTGTTGTGAATAAAGAGTTGAAAGTTTTACCATGAGTACCTAGATATGTCTTCTCAATACCATATCAATTTCACCATATGAATCGTTCTAGAACAAAATTTATAGCTAAAATGGTAATATGACCTGTAAATAACATACCTTAGAACACATCATCAAAAGACCTCATCCTCCCTTGAAATCCAGCCTTCTTTACTTCAAATTTCCTCTAAAATTTGAATTTCATGTGTAAAATGAATGTATAATGATATGTGTTTATGCCCTTTATGTCATTTCCTTTTAACATCAGGGTCGACCTAAAACTTTCTTATTTTTTAATTCTTTTCTTTAATTATCTTCAGGGTCGACCTATACTTGCTTCTTCAATTCACTTTGTCATCTTCAAAAATTCATTTCTCCTCAACCATGAGGATCCATGTGACATGCCACCTACCACCGGAAACAACATGATGTATACTATCCATCCATGGTTGTTGTGTTTGCATGTGCACTGTCCTTCATGTCCAAATACCTTAATCACTCTTGCGTTCCAAAATCAATGACTAGGGTTGACATCAATGACAACAACCAATCTTCCAACAGGAATGTTGGTCGAAGATGGTCCATGAAATTTTGAGAGAGTTTCAACAAATATTATATAGATGGGAATTATGATGAATGATGACAATAAGACTACATGATAAACATTGATGCAAATGTGGAAGATCTCAAATATTATGCGAGGACATATCCTTCAATATTGAGACCCTCACATACCATCAAGGAATGTGTCTAGTCTAACCATGTAAAATTTTGACACATGCAAGAACAGTTTGAAGAAATTTCAACATTAGCCCCATTCACTATTCACCATGCAACATTAGTGGATGACATTGGTGATGGGTGTGCTGGAATATGTTACATGAAATTTCAAGAGAGTTTCGATAGACATTTTGTAGATGTGAATTATGAATGATGACAATGAGATTTTTTTATTTTTTTTTTTAAAAAGG
>ML793402.1:103738-142478 GCA_009831015.1 Picea engelmannii
GAAATCCGGGAACCATCGCTGCATGGAGAGACCAGATCTGCCCCAGAACCAAGGACCTTGCTCTAGCACGCGTTGACATTCAGCTTCTGTGGAGAAGTTGACGATGAAGAACCCCTTGGAACAGAAGAGCAACTCATGACCCTCCGACCAAGTCTTGTTAACCCATTCCTTTAGCGCAGGGGCCGAGGGCCAAAGTCCGTTGAAGCGGCAAATGAGGGATTTGGCCTGGTAGATATAGGCAAAGCCATAGACATGGGGGCCTTCGACTTCTGCTATTGGAGGTTCTGCACGCTGCTCCACAATGAAGGCACCTCCAAAGGGCTCCTTTGCTTTTGAAGCTTCGACCTTGAGCCCCGTAGGAGCAGAGGTCCCTGATTTCACGGCCTGTTTGTAAGAGCTTGGATGAGTGACTGAGGGCGCTCCTCCACGCAACCGAGAGGTGAGAGAAATGGTTGCATCTTTTAGATTTCTGTAGTCCCGTAGCAGAGAGCCATCTGCAAGCTGCCGGCCTTCGAAGATTAGTCGTTGGAGTCTATGCGGAGTCCCTGTAGCTTGGTGGATTTGAGTTTTAAGCTCAAAAACAGAGTCTGAGTCTTTAACCTACAAGCAAAGAGAAGATCCGGCAATGGTCTTTATAAAAAGGGGGAAGTTTGTCGTGATCTCGAAGCTGGTCTTGTGGCGGCAGCTAGGGTTTAGTGCTCGCTGGTTCGCCTCGGCCCTGCAAAAGACCGCCTCTTCCTTCTTCCCGTTAGGGTTTTGTTTCATTTGCATAATCCTCTCGCCGTCGCTCAGCGATCTCTTGGGATCTAGTGCGGTTGTCTGAAAAACGACCGAGGAAGGAGAAACAGATGAGAAAGAGGAAGAAACAGAGCCAGATCCTTCAGATCTAAGCGCCACAGTCACGAGTTGCCGCTGCAAATCGAGGGTAGAGGCGGCCGAACCCTCCAAGTCGCCGGAATAAGGCTTTGCATTCCAATCGCCGCCTTGTACAGCAGGAAAGACGTTTCTCCGTCGAAGAGGAATACCAAAGAATGGAGAAAGGCGTAGTGGGTTAAGAGAATGCCCATTGGTGCTCTGAACTCCGATGTTGCTGAACCTCATTCCCACGCTGATCGACATCCTGAGAGAGGTTTTTGAATAGGAACTCAAAAGGAAAAAATGAATGATGACAATGAGATTAAATGATGAACGTTGATGCAAATGTGGATGATCTAAATGATCCAGGTGGATATTGGTGGCCACCCACCTATTCCAACTAAATCCTCTTGAAAGTTTTTAGTTCATCACGTTCTTTTGTACTTATTTGCAATTGTGGGTTCTACACTTTTCATGTTGTCAGTATCCCTACACACCTTCCAAGTGGATATTGGTGTTGTCCCACCTGATCCAACTAGATTATTTTGGAATTTTTTACGTCAGTACATATTTTTGTACTTACAGAGTCATTTTAGGGCCCTAAACAGTGTTGTTGTAGCTTGTCATAGTCAAACTATAGACATAGTTAGATTTTGATGGCACAATGTGTAGTTCTCAAAAATACCTTTCCAACGGGCTATCATGTGCCTAAAATAGAGGTCATATGCAAAAGTTACGACCTCAAGAAGTTGAGGTACCAACTTACCCATCGAGACCTACATAACATTTGGCATTTCATCTCCTAGGGTTATATTTTTGGATGTATAGGGTTTTGGAATTCATGAGTAATGCTAAAAATGCCTCTAGAGCCTCATTGTAATCATTCTTCTCATACAGATGTGTGTAGCATCCACATCTCTTCTCGAAGATAGCTACCACAATTTGAGCACGTTATTTTCAGTTTTGCAGTTTTATACTTTCAACCTATTTTATTTATTAAATAGAAGTTATTGTTCACTGGATATCTGTGTTGGACAACTAAGAGGGGGGGGGGTGAATCAGTTGCTACTATGCTTAAACAATTATGCTCATTTTAAATCTGATTATAAAGCACTCAATGATAATCACAATATTTCAGTGAAGTAAGCAATAGAGTATTCACCATCAATCACACAAATGAAACACACATAGAAATATATTTCTTGAGGAAACCCATAAAGCGAAAAACCTCTTCTTCTTGATATGATAAATAATATTTTTATTCTTTACATTATCATTATTATGAGCACCAACTCATTGTGAGGCTACCACCTCTGTTTTGCAAGATGCAACTTGTTGAGAGCACTAACTCTCTGGTTTCTGTAGAAACTACTAGAAGGAAGAACCAACTCCCTGGTTCCTCTAGAACCCACTAGAAGGAAGCACAAACTCCCTAAGAATTATAGCACCAACTGGATGGAAGCACCAACTTCCAGTCACACAAGCACCGACCTGTATAATAGAGAACAATAGTTCTCCCTTGCACCATCCTACCACCCTGGTTTTTCTGGCTGCAACCAGATGGAAGCTACAACTCCTTGTGTTCAAGCACCCACTTGAAACTCTGAGGACAAAAGATCCTCCCTAGCACCTCCATACCACCCTGAAATATAAATCTTTTCTTTCTTGAATTTATCATAGTGATACAACATTTATCTATGGCTTACTAGTCTCATCACTGTTCTGCTATACTTCCATGCTCTGCCTGCATCAATGTCTCTCTCCTCGCATCCGCTGCACTTTTTGTTCTTCTTTCATATATGCATTAGTGTTCCTTGTTTCTTCTATGCTTTATGCTATGTGTCTTCTTTTCATTCTATGCACCATGCCTCTTCTATGTGCTTCATCTCCTATACACAACATGCTTATACCCACATAAAAAACACTCAACGATGGCGTCCTACTCTTCTCTGTTATGTGTCTATTTATCATGCCAATTCCTCTGCCATATCCTTCACGTAACTCATCATCTTCTTTGGTGGCTATACTGAGTCTGTTCATCATCAATAGCTTATCCTAAGATTCTCTACCTTCTCTGGCAGTGCGACTCTTTGTCTTCTCTGTCATAGTCAAACTTTATCCTCTCTATTGCAGTTACAGACATAGACACTTTTCAATCTATCAATTGTCTCTATGATGAGTCTCCACTCCACTAGAAGTTACCTCGAAAATATTCAGCTTCTCTGGCAATCACCCTCCAGCTCCTCGAGTTCTCTGGCTGATACAATCACTTCGTTCTGGCAATTACAACCAGTCAATTATGGCTTCTTTGGCCTCTAAGCCCTTTCCTTCAGGTGACAACTAGCAGTGACCAAAGTCTTATTCAAAGGTGCTTCTCGAGATTCATTTAGTGAGCGCTAGATCCTGAACGAACGATTCATATATTCCCTCTCAATTATGTGGACTAGATCTCTCCTTCTTCCATCAACGGTTGAGGTCATATTACGACCTCACGTGTCAGGTGTTTGGACGTGAGCCAACCCTGATTCTTCCAACTCCCAATTCCTGACTCAGTGCTTTGTGTCAGATCGACGGATCACATCCCTCTGTGATCCAATGGTCCAGATATTATCGAGACTTCGCATTTTGCAAATTTGTGTTGTGAGTTTCCTCGATTCTCCCAACTCGCGAAACTCCAAGGTGGAGCCTAGTAACGTTGGCTCCTTCCCTTCTCTTCTGCTAATGTGACCACTGGATATGACCACAACCCTATTCAAAAAGGCATTTTGTGATTTTGGCAATCTCCGTTGTAGAGCCTAGCGACGTGCTAGGTGCTCCCTTAACCTTCATCAATGTGACCACCAGTTGTGACCAGGGGCCAAGCAAGAGAGGTGCATCGCGATTTTGCATATCGTGAACTTCTGATATGAGTTTCCTCGAAACTCCCAACTCACAAAAATCCAAAATGCTTCATATTATATCAACGATCTAGATCTCTCCCTTTGATCGACGACTACAATAAAATCATGACCTCGCGTATTGGGTGTTTGGATGTGAGTCAAACCTGACTCTTTCAAATTCCGATATTATGAAACTAGGCTTGACAAATCAACGGTCCATGATCATATGTGATCCAACAACCCAGATCATTTTGCGACTTCACATATCGTGAGTTCCTACAACTCCCACCTTTGACTTCTCCAGCTCGTGAGTCAGCGAAATGTTGATATCTTTCCACATGTCCTCCAGATCCAACGGATGTTGGTCCTCGATGCTCATATCCAATGGATAAGATCTATACTTCTCCTATGCACTTCCTCTGGCCACTGGACTCTGATCTAATATGCATCAGGTATTCGGGATTGGTGATCCAACGACCACTATCGCTCCTCCTCCTCATCTTTGGCTTTCTCAAATATTTAAGTGTCAAATGCCATGAACTTTGATTCTCCTACGAGCCTTGATGTATGTGATCTCGTCTGTGCATATCAAAATGATATCTCTCCTAAGCTTTGGAAAAAAAATTCCTCAGCCTTGGTGCACAGTTGTGCTATGCATGCAACTCTGCACTATCTCTTATGAGCTTCTCAAGCTTGCTCACCTACGTCTTCCCAAAAGACTTTTGGTGCCAACCTGACACATTTTTCCTTTCTCATATTTTGGTCTCTCGAGCTTTGGCTTGTTTTTTTTCTTTCCTGTAACTATGCCATCGTCGTTGTTTTTATTTCCATCAATGAAAATCACACTCTACCTGTAAACATGCCAACAATCTCCCCCTTTGGCATTGATGGTAACCTTGAATGGCTGCACTATTCTTCTTAGACCTCCAACTATAAAATTCCACACCTTTTCTCCCCCTTTGACATCAATTTCAAAGAAAACATGCTCCCCCTAACAGGATGGACTCTCTTAGGTTGATAGTGGGTTCAGCCCCAACTTCTGGTGTAAATACTCAAACTGAGCTTGTGCAAGCAGTTTAGTGAAGATATCAACAATCTGATCTTTGGATGGAATATAATTCAAAGAAACCATAGAGTTGGTTACCTGTTCCCTCAAGAAGTGATACTAGATGGGTATATTATTGGTCTTGGAGTGAAAGATATGATTCTTTGACACACTAATTGCACTAGTATTATGACAATGCATTGGGATCAGTGCAATATAATTTACCTCCAATTCTGCAAGTGTTTGAATCATCCACAATACTTGGGTACAACAAGTGGAAGCTACAATGTATTCATCTTCTGTAGTTGATAAGGAAATGGAACCTTTCTTCTTTCTCAACCATGATATAAGGGAATCTCCTAAGAAGAATGCACCTTCACTCGTTATTTTCCTTTCATCCACGCAGTTAGCCCAATCAACATATGAATAGACCGATAGTTGAAAATTATGATTCCTAGGATACAATAGGACGTAATCCATTGTTCCTTTCAAGTATCTGAATATTCTTTTGACAACTAACAAATGACTCTATTTAGGTGCAAGATGATACCTTCCTACGATTCCAACAACATGCATTATTTCTAGACGGGATGTTGTGATATACAATAGGCTTACTATCATATACCTATATGAACTCTGATCAACATCAGGTGAAACATCATCCTTCCTTAAATTACATCCAGTGACCATAGGTGTGCTCATAGGTTTAGAATCTTCCATTTGAAACCTTTTCAACATTTCTCTTCGATATTTTTCTTGAGAAAGAAATATTCCTTCAAACTTCTGAGTAATTTGTAGGCCAAGAAAAAATGGCAAATCCCCTATCATAGAAATTTCAAATTCAAATTGCATGCCAAAATAAAACCATTGTACCAATGAAGAATTATTACTACCGAAGATGATGTCATCTACATAGACCAACATAATGAGAAGATCATTACCCTCTGTTTTGATATATAGATTGTTGTAAATTGTCCCTCTCTTGGAACCTTTGTCTTGTAGATACGTATCCAGTCTATGATACCAAGCAGGAGGAGCTTGTTTCAGCCCATATAAGTCTTTATTTAGCTTGCAGACAAAGTCAAGGTCATCTGACAGTTGGAAACCTTATGATTATTCCATATAGACTTCTTCTTTTAGATCTGCATTTATAAAAGTTGACTTGACATCCATTTAATAGACTTTAAAATTCTTATGACAAGCATATGAAAGAAACATTCTAATAGCTTCTAATCTTGCTACAGGGGAAAATGTTTCATCAAAGTCCAGTCCTTCTATTTGAGCATATCCTTTGTAGAACAATCTAGCCTTATTTCTTACAATATTTCCTTTCTCATTCATCTTATTTTTGTAGACCCATTTGGATCCTATTACATTTTTATTTGTTGACCTAGGAACGAGTTCCCAAGTGTCATTCTTTTCAATCTGGTCTAGATCCTCATTCATTGATTTTAACCAAATTACATATTCACTGGCTTCATTGAAGTTCTTGGGTTCCACCATAGATATTAAGGCTATATGTCATTGCTCTGTGTTTTTTATTATCCTTATCTTGGTTTGTACACGTTTTCCTTTTTCACCAATTATCTGACTTGCAAGATGATTCTTTTGAGTTTTTCTAGAGGAAGAATTTAATGATGTCTATGGATTTGAGACTTCTTGAGTATTTTCTTCTTCATCCGACTTAGAGTCTTCATGTTCTGATTCTTGGACCTGTTCAACTTCAACTTCAACTATATCCTTTGTTGTTGATTCAGTATCGCTCTCCTCTCTTACTGGGATTCCTTCATCAACTTTTATGTCAATACAATCAACCAATTTATGCAGCTTGTTGTTATAGCATATGTATCCTTTATTGTTTGTAGCATACCCTAAGAAGATTCCTTCATCATCCCTGTCATCATACTTTCCAAGGTTTTCATTATTATTCTTTATGTAACACTTACTCCCAAAGACCTTCAAGTGTTTGATTGAAGGAGGTCTTCCATACCACACTTCATAAGGTGTCTTGTTACTGTGTGGTCTAAGGTGGGCCTTGTTAAGAACATGGACAGTTGTGTGTATTTCTTCTACCCAATAGGTTTGACCAATGTTCTTGTCATCCATCATTAACCTGGCCATTTGTTGAATTGTTCTGTTTTGCCTCTCAACTACTCCATTTTGTTGTGGAGTTCCTGGGATGGTGTATTCTCTCTTGATCCCATGTTTATCACATAATTCCTTAAAATCACTTGACATAAATTCTCCTCCTTTATCAGATCTTATAACATTTAATCTATTTCCCGTTTGATTCTCAATTAAAGCCTTAAATATTTTAAATTTCTCAAATGCTTCAAATTTTTCTTTGAGAAAAGAAACCCAAGTGAGTCTGGAGTAATCATCAATGATCATCATGAAGTAGTTTTCCTTCCTTGTGCCTTCTTGTCTTTATGGTCCACATAAATCCATATGAACTAATTGGAGTGGTTTCTCTGTTGAAGTAGAGCTCTTGGATTTAAATTGTGTCATGGTTAGTTTTCTTACTTGGCAGGGTTTACACACAGAATCTTGTGGCTTTGATATTCTAGGAAGATATTTTACTGCCTCAAGAGTTTTGATCTTGATTAAGTGGTCAAAGTTTAGATGTACAAGTCTCATATGCCATAACCAGATCTCATCATGTTTTTTTAGATGAAAATCTTCTCTATCTTCTTTCAGTACATATACATTATTTTATGTTCTTATGCCTTTAGCCACCACTTGTCCTGAGTTTACAAACTTTATCTTACAATATTTGGAAGTGAACACCACCTCACATCCTTTGTCACACATTTGAATTACACTAAGAAAATTATGTTTCAATCCATCTACAAGAAGAACATCCTCGGATTTTCCTTTACCATTACTCAACCTCACCATCCCTTTACCCTTGATTTTACCTGGAGCATCATTTCCAAAGGTTACATTTCTTGATTTTATTTCACTTAGAGACAAAAACTTACTTTTTTCTCCCATTATATGTTTGGAGCATCTATTGTCAATATACCAGGGGTTCTTTTGTCTTTGATCTGACACACTAATCCACACTTGTCATTTTAGTTGTTCTTCCAAACCTTGACATTTTCAGCAAAGGGATTCAAATCTCGTTCATGGTTCCTTAACCGACAGTCTACAACTTTATGTTCATAATTATGGTAGGTGTAACATTTTGGTTCATTGAATCAAGGATCATAACGATTGTTATGCTTAACTTGTGTCCTTTTCCCATCCATCACATGATTTGAAATATGTGGTTGTTTGTTACTTGGTTGTCTCATTCTTTGTTGCAACAGATATCTATTCCTTAAGTGTCTTGATTGCTCATATCTAAATATTAAAGAACAGTTTACAACTTTGTGACCAAAGTTAGAACAAAAAAAACAATATCCATAAAAAAATCATTTTTACCTGTAAAGTGGTTGTCTTCTTTGAGAAAGTCAATTTCTTCCATGCTGATGATTTCTTTGAGTAGAGGGTGTATTATCTCTTTGTTCTACAGATTCAGTTCTGGTACTTTTTCTTTCACTCTTCCTTGGTGGTTGATTATCTTCCTTTTTTTCTTCATAGTTGTTGTTGTCAATGAATGTAGATTTGAAAAAATTGATGGGTTTTTTGTTGCTTGGCTGACCACTATTTGATCCTTCTTCATAACCCAAACCAATTTTCAAATTTGGATTTCTTTGTTGATTCAGAATGGTGGATAATCCTTCTGAGGCTTTAATGCTTGGAAGATTTTGGAGATACAATGCTTTAAACTTCTCCATCTCTTTTCTGTTTTTTACTACCTCTTCGTCCAAGGCGTCACATCTTGCCTTCTTATCTAATAACTATTGTTTCAGAATGTCCTCTATTTTATTTACCTCTTATAATTCCACTTTTAGCAGGGAAAAGTCTTCATCAAGGTTTTTACTATCTTTCTCAAACTATGTCAACAATTGTTTTTTCTTTCTCTTCTTAAATCGGAGTCTGCCAATTTCTTTTAGAGAATTGATCGGTTCTCCTTCCAAGTCAACCACATCTTCTTCATAATCAACATCACTTCCTATTATTTCATTATCATAATCCTCTTTGGCCATAAGCATAAATTAATTAACCTTATCTTCACCATCAGAATCAGTATATGTGTCTCCTGAAGAGTCATCATTGTTTACACATAAACTTTTCTTTTTACCAAATCTCTTGGATTTATACTTCTCTTCACCTTCAGAGTTCTGGTCCTTTTTCTTGTGTGGACACTTATATGAAAAGTGACCTATCCTTCCACAGTTAAAACATTTGAAGGGAAACTTTCCTTGGTACTTTCCTAATCCTTTCTTTAGTCTTCTCACAAATTTTTCTTCAATTTCATCAGGCTCAGAATCCTCATTCTTATCTACTTTAAATTATGCTTTTCTAGAGGTGGTTTTATCTTTAACTATCCTCGTTTAATATGCATTCAATGCTCCTAGAAGTTGATAAAAATCCAAATATTTTAGATAATTAAGTTCTTCTATAGCAGATACCTTCGGGTTGAACCTATCTAGCAGAGATCTCAAAATTTTCTGAACTAAAGAGGTTTCCTCAATTTTTTCACCAAGTGATTTCATTGCATTTACTAGTTCTTCAACTCTCACAAAGTACTTCCCAACAATTTCATCCTCTTTCATCTTTATCTATTCAAACTGTACTCTGTAGGTTTGAAGCTTGGTGTCCTTTACCTTCTCATTACCTTCATAACTACTAATGAGTTTGTCCCACATTTCTTTGGCAGTTTCTAAGTGCATAACTTTTACAAATTTTGCTTCTGCAAGACCACTCATAATAGAACTCATAGCCTTAGCGTTGAAGATAAATTCTACCATGTCATCCTTATTAGCAAGTACAACTGGATTTACATAACCAATCTCTACCACATCGCAGACATCTACACCTAAAGGCATTATGTAGGTTCTCATCCTAACTTTCCAGAAAGAAAATTTTGTTCCATTGAATAGAGGAGCCTTATTGGTTGAATTTCCTTCATGGCTTGACATGTTTAAGCTTATTGATCTACCTTTAAATAAAAGGAACATACTTTGATACCAATTGTTGGACAACTGAGAGGGGGGGGGTGGGGGGTGAATCAATTGTTACTGTGCTTAAACAATTATTCCCATTTTAAATATGATTACAAAGCACTCAATGATGATCAAAATAATTTAGTGAAGTAATAAATAGAGTATTCACCATTAATTACACACATGAAACACACAGAGACAGATATTTCCTGAGGAAACCCATAAAGGGAAAAAACTCTTCTTCTTGATATGATAACTAATATTCATATTATGTACATTATATTTCTTATGAGAACCAACTCATTGTCAGGCTACCACCTCTGTTTTGCAAGCTGCAACTTGCTGAGAGCACCAACTCTCTGGTTTCTCTAGCACCTACTAGAAGGAAGAACAAACTCCCTAGTTTCTCTAGCACCCACTCAAAGGAATCACCAAATCCTAAAGTGTTCTTGCACCAACTGGATGGAAGCACCAACTCCCATTCACAGCGGCATTGATCTATATAACAAAGAACAATAGTTCTCCCTTGCACCACCCTACTACCCTAGTTTTTCTAGATGCAACCATATGGAATCTACAACTCTCTATGTTCAAGAACCCACTTGAAACTCTGAGGACACCAATCCTCCCTAACACCTCCCTAACACCTCCCTACCACCTTGAAATATAAATCTTTTTTTTCTTTAATTTATCACAATGATACAACATTTATCTATGGCTTACCAGTCTCATCACTATTTTGCTACACTACTCTGCTCTACCTGCATCAGTTTCTCTCTCCTCGCGTCTACTACACTTTCGGTTCTTGTCTCAAATATGCATTACTTCTCCTTGCTTCTTATGTGCTTTATGCTCTATGTATTCTTTCAATTCTATGCACCACGCCTCTTTTGTGCACTTCAAATCCTACACATAGAATTCTTCTACTCGCATAAAACACACTCAATAACAACATCCTACTCTTCTCTCTTCTACATCTATTTATCATGCCAATTCCTCTGCCTGATCCTTCATGCAACTCATCATCTTCTTTGGTGGTTATACTGAGTCTTTTCATCATCAATAGCTTATCTTGAGAGACTCTGCCTTCTATGGCAGTGAGACTCTTCGTCTTCTCTATCATAGTCGAACTTTATCCTCTCTATTGCAGTTAAAAACTTCAAAACTTTTCAATCTATCAATTGTCTCTATGATGAGTCTTCACTCCACTGGAAATTACCTAGAAACTATTCAGCTTCTCTGGCGATCACCCTCCATCTCCTCGAGTTCTCTGTCCGATACAATCACTTCATTCTGGCAGTTACAACCAGTCAACTATGGATTTTTTGGCTTCTAAGCCCCTTCCTTCACGTGACCACCGGTGGTGACAAAATGCCTATTCAAAGGTGCTTCCTAAGATTTTTTTAGTGAGCACTAGCTCCTGAATGGATGGTTCATATCTTCCCTCTCAATTCTACAAAACAGATCTCCCCTTCCTCCATCAACGACTGAGGTTGGACCATGACCTCGCATGTCGGGTGTTTGGACGTGAGCCAACCCTGATTTTTCCAACTCCCGATTCTTGAATCAACGCTTTGTGTCAGATCGACGACCCACAACCCTCTGTGATCCAATGGTCCAGATATTATCGAGAATTCACATTTTGCAAAGTTATGCTGCGAGTTGCCTCGATTCTCCCAACTCAGGAAACTCCAAGGTGGAGCCTAGAAATGTTGGCTCCTTCCCTTCTGTTCCACTGATGTGACCACTGGTTGTTACCAAAGGCCTATTTGAAAATGAATTTCATGATTTTGGTGATATCCATTGTATATCCTAGAGACATGCTAGCTCCTCCCTTAACCTTCATCAATGTGACCACCAGATGTGACCAGGGGCTAAGTAAGAGGGGTGCATCACAATTTCGCATATCGCGAACTCCTTCTATGAGTTTCCTCAAAACTCCCAACTCGCGAAACTCTAAAATTATTCATATCAGATCAAAGCTCGATATATCTCCCTTTGATCGACAGTTGCAATCAAATATGGAACTTGCATATCGGGTGTTTGGACGTGATTTAACCCTGACTCTCTCGAATTTCGATATTCCAAAACCATTCTTGACAAATCAATGATCCACGATCATCTGTAATCCAATGTCCCATATCATTTCACGACTTCACATATCTCGAGCTCCTACAACTCCCACCTTTGACTTCTCCATCTCATAAGTCAGCAAAATGTTGATATCTCACCACGTGTCCTCTGGATCCAATGGTTGTTGGTACTCGGTGCTCAGATTCAATGGATCAAATCTGTACTTCTCCTCTGCGCTTCCTCTGATCAATAGACTCTGATCTAACAAACATCGGGTATTCAAGATTGGTGATCCAACAACCACTGTCACTCCTCCTCTTCATCTTTGGATTTCTCAAATATGTAAGTGTCAAAGGCCACAACCTTTGATCCTTCTGCGAGACTTGATGTATGGGATCTCGTCTGTACGTCTCAAAAATCTATCTCTGTTGAGATTTGGAAACATTTGTCCTCGGCCCTAGCGCACAGTTGCACTCTACATGAAACTCTACACTATCTCTTCTGAGCTTCTCAAGCTTGCTCATCTGCGTCTTCCCAAAAGACTTCTGGTGCCACCCTGACACATTCTTCCTTTCTCCTCTTCTGGTCTCTCGAGCTTTGGTTCACTTTTTTTCTTTCCTGTAACCATTCCATCTTATTTTTTGTTATCTCCATCAATGAAAATCACACTCTACCTGTAAACATGCCAACAATCTGTTGTTGTTCTCAGTATCTTCGTCTTATTGTATCCAATATGTTATTCTTTTCATTCTGCTCATAAATATGGATCAGTGGTATTAGAGTGGTATTCTCTTCATTTATTTTTATTCATGCATGTCCCCGACAAGATCTGATCCAATTGGATATCAGTCGCCACCCACCTTTTCCAAATGGCTCAAAACAGTTTTCTGGCAATTTTGGTAATTTACTAATTTTAGCACTTTTTAAATTCTGGGGCCATTTTGAGGGCATAGATGAAGGTTTTTTGGGATCGAGCTTCTCAATGACAGACATAGGCTCTAATTGAACCCCCAAAATGAATCTCCTCGATGATACATTTCCAATGAGTTATCGTGCGCCCCAAACGAATATCATATGCAAAAGTTACGACCCCAGGAAGTTGATGTACTAACTTACCCAAACAGGGCCCACATGACTTTTGGCGCTTCATCTCCTAGGGTTAGGTTTTTGAATGTATATGGTTTTTTACATTCCTATTTATTGTATAAATACCTTCAAAGCCTCATTGTAATAATTTTCTTGCGAATGCGAGTAGCCGTCACATCTCTTCTCAGAGATGAGCTTCCACCATTCTAGCAAGTCTTTCACTCTGTATTTTTACAATCTCTATACATTTATTTCATTAATAGAAATAGTGTATTACTGTATATTTTTGTTTATGGTTGAATATATGATACATTTCTGTATATTATTGGATATCCACAATATCTCTATGAATTTCTTTATTATATCTCCGCTCTCATTTCGTGCTGAAAAATAATCTGGATAAGTGGTATCAGAGAAGGCTGCTCTTGATCGTTTTTTCAATGCATGTCCCCGATGAGGTCCGAGTATAGCAAGTTGGGTATCGATATTATCTCTCTTGAATAAAATATCTCTCTCATGCCCAATAAATCCTCCATGGCAGAATAAAATAAAAATGACAGAGCAGACGATCCTATCAATCTGTTGCTTGAGCAAGCTCTCACGTGACAGAGGGACGAAATGATGGATAATTTTTCCCACATCCTTCAATGCCTACCAATAGAAACAAGCACATCTTCATCAAAAAACCACTTTGGAAGAACCTCTCCTTTCAATATATAGGTTAATTTTAGTATTCCCGTATTTGAAGGTTAGATAGATTTGGATGCCCTAGACAAACAGTTAAATCTGTTAGAAGGTTATTTCTTTGTTCGTAATTTTTCCAACAGGGAAAATATCACCTTCACACTCCTTAAATATCTCCCCCATGTCAAACATTGGTGGGAAACTTACTAGGAGAAAATTTCCACAGAGGAGTCTGGAATATATGGGACCGAGCCCACTTGGGATTTTTTTGTGGATGCGGTAAAGGAACAATATTACCATGTTGGCAACTATGAGGACTAGTACATGAGATGAAACACATTGTGGAAAGAGAGGGCCAAGAATTTTTGGAGTTCACCAATACCTTCCATACCTTGCACACCAAGATATGTATCAAAGACTATAAACAACATTTGGTTGTGAAATACCGTGGGGCTCTACACAAATACATCCAAACTGAAATAGATTTTTTGGACATCTCATCACTTAGTGTTGCTTATCGATATACTGTTAAAATAGAGAAGAAATTTAAGCACCAGAACAAATGGGATTTTGGGTCTACAAATATTCAACAACCAAAGTATGATAAAAATGACCCTAACAAATAGTCTCCTGAAAACTAGTCCAAGACATAGGAAAAGAAGGTTCATGGGAAGACAAACAAGGACACTGAAAAATGGTGTGATTTCCACAAAATCCCCTGGCACAACATCGAGGAATGTCACTCAAAATAGTCATTGGTGGTCGATATCGAAGACAAGGAGTCGAACCCTAATTCAGAATCTGATTCTAAAAATACTGGTAAAATACAGATCATTAACGTAGACCCCATTGCTATTGTAGCGACCACATCAGTGCAACCAAAAGAACCAACAAATCCTGTAGAGGGAGAGTGACGTTTTCATTCACAGATGTGGGTGAAGGGGACCCCACTGTATTTTATTGTTAGTGGAAGCTAGAAGAACCTCATCTTAGTAGAGGTCATCAAATAGTTGGTAATGTCGACAAAACCACACCCGCAACCATACAACATCAGGTGGCTTCGCCAGGGACAAGATCTTCATGTCAGCCAACGGTTTCGATTGTCATACGACATCTTTCCCTTCAAGGATGAGGTATTATGTGATGTTTCCCCAATGGATGTATGTGATGTTCTCTTGTTCCAACCATATATGTGGAAGCCCCATGTTGTTTATGAGTCTCGACCCCACAGTTTCATTGTTTCTCTGGGGGGTCATCTCTACAGAATACCAGAGGTAGTTCCAAATAAAGTTCCACCTAAATAGTGTCACAAGGTAGTATCTCATACTTCAAAATTTAGCTTCTTCACAATCTGTTCAAAAGGTGAATAGAAGGATATTGCAACCACTACAACCTTGGCCCAAGCACCTTCTATCCCCCAAAATCAGGTCGACAAGATTGCAGTAAAGTGTAAATATTCCTTCTGCAAACAGGCATATCATGCAGCCATACTGGTTAAAAAGGTCCAACCCTTCCAGCCACATGTTCGCGACAACCTTCAACAAGATAAGCATCACAACTTATCCAACAAGGAAAACAACTCATCAAGATGTAGATTCAACAAACGCTTTTCCCTCTCCCACGGGAAATCAACGCAATGCAGATAATTACTTCTTAAGGAGGGAGGATCAATCTAGGTGGATATCATCCGGGGCCATTTTGAGGGCCGAAATGAAGGTTTTTTGGGATAGAGCTTCTCCACGATAGTCAAAGGCTCTATTTGATCCACCAAAATTAATCTCCTCGATGATACCTTTCCAACGAGCTATCGTGCATCCCAAACAGAGATCGTATGCAAAAGTTACGACCTTGGGAAGTTGATGTACTAACTTATCCAAACGGAGCCCACATGACTTTTAGCGCTTCATCTCCTAGGGTTATTTTTTGGATGTCTAGGGTCTTTGAAATTCATTTTTATTGTAAAAATTCCTTCAGAGCCTCATTGTAATCATCTTCTTGGGAATGCGAGTAGTCGTCACATCTCTTCTTAGAGATAAGCTTCCACCATTCTAGCGAGTTTTTCACTCTGTATTTTTATAGTCTCTGTATATTTATTTCATTAATATAAATCATGTATTACTGTATCTCTGTGTTTATGTTTTCATCTCTGATACATTTCTATTATATTATTGGATATTCGCGATATCTTTGTGCATTTATTTATTATCTCCGCTCTCATTTCATGATGAAAAATATTCTGGATCAAGATATGGGTACAACAAGTTGGGGTTCGAACCAGTCGGGCCTTTGCAATATCATCCACACTGAGCTCAAAAAAAACCCATGGGGGACGAGAATAAATATGTTTGAGAAGGATATACTTTTAAAATGTTTCTCGAGGAATCCCTTGCATGAAAAAGGAAATAAATGATGGACAACTTTGCACATATCCTTCGACAGTTGCCCACAGGAGATGCATCTTCATCAAGCAGCCATGCAACCCCCTTCAAGGTATAGTTAAATTTTGATATTCCATTATTTGAAGGACTGATAGATGTGAATGTTGTATATAAATGGTTGAATCTGATCGAAGGGTATTTTTCTGTCCATAATTTTTCTAACAGGGAAAATATTACTTTTGCACTCCTCAAGGTCATCCCCCATGTTAAGGACTGGTGGGATACTTACTTTGAGAAAAGGGCCATAGAGGAATCTATAATATTTACAGTCACCCCCACATGGGATTCCTTCAGGGATATAATTAAAGAACAATACTAAATATTTGGAAGCTACGAGGAACAATACACAAGATGGACCACGTTGCGTCAGGAAAGGGACTAGGCAATACCAAATTCCACCAACATTTTCCATACCCTACACAGCAAATTGGGTATCAAAGAATTTGAATGAAATTTGGTACTAAAATACCACGGTTGTCGATATAGATACATTCAAACAGAAATGGAGTTTTTGGACATTGCATCATTGGGTATGGCTTATAGATATGTTGTCAAGATCGAGCAGAAATTTAATCAGAAGAGACAAGAGTTTGGATCTGCAAACTCCTCACAGCCGAAGAAGGGAAAAGAAACCCCAACCCACAAAACAAGGGACAACTAAAATATGGCCACTCTCATGACAACTAGTCCAAGCCACAACCCAAGAAGGGTAATGAGAATTTGAATAAGGACATGAGAAAATGGTGTGAATACCATAAAATACCTTGGCAAAACAACGAAGAATGTCACTCTAAGCAATCATTTGTGGCCGAGATGAAATATTTCAAGTCAAAGGAAGATTCTGACTCCGAATCAAATACAAAAAGTGGGAAGTGGATCATCGATTTTGAAACTAGTGCCATTGTCACTACCACCAAAGTCCAACCAGGCGATCCAGAAGAACTAGAGGAAGGGGAACACCTCTTTCACTTAGAGATGTGGGTAAAGGGGACTCTGATGCATTTCATTGTCGATCAAATTAGTCAAAAGAATATGATTTCAGCGGAGGTCATCAAGCGGTTGGACCTATTGGTAACACCACACCCGCAACCCTACACCATTGGTTGGATTATCTAATGATGAGATCTCCATGTCATCCAACAATGTCATCTACCCTATAGCATCAATCGATTCAAAGATGAAGTATTGTGTGATATTTCTCCCTTGAAGTTTGTAATTTGTTTTAGGACCAACTAATGTATGGAAGACAACTTTCAAATCTAAATAAGGTCTATTTGAATGGTTGTTCATGCCCTCTAGCTTAACAAATGTACCAACAAATTTCATGATATTTATGGATGATGTATTGTGACCCTTCACCAACTCTTTTTTGGTGGTATTTCTTAATGACATCCTCATCTTCATTAGAACTTGGGAGGAGCACATGCAACATATTCAACAGGTTTTGGGAACTCTACGGCATCACAAACTATATGCCAACCTAGAAAAATGATCGTTTCGCATGAACAAGGTCCAATACTTGGGATACATTTTTTATGAGCATGGGATACTTGTGGATACAACTAATATCCAAGTCACTCGTGATTGTCTAGCCCCGACCACACTAACCGAGCTTCAGATATTCTTAGGACTTGCCAACTTCTACTGAAGGTTTGTGTTGGTATTATCCCATATGGCATGGGCCCTCAGCCAAGTAAACAAGGGTTGTGTAAAGGAAATGTTTGCATGGGGGAAGGTGCAACAAAAAGCATTTGATGATCCAAAGCATCGCTTGTTCTCATCTCCATTACTCTCCCTACCTGACATGTAACAATCGTTCGATATTGAGACCGATCCCTTTGACTATTTTATAGGCACAGTTCTCACTCAGGATGTTCATCCAGTAGCATACCATAGTGAGACACTCTCAGATACTGTCCGAAAATACCCCACCTATGAAAAAGAAATGTATTCCATTGTGAAAGCCTGTCTTTAATGGAAATATTACATTCTGGGAAAAGAGATAAACATCCACACTGATCAAAAGCCTATGTAGTTCATATAGACACAGGGGAAGTTTTATAACAACCACCATCAAAAGTGGCCCACATACCTACAACAGTTCCATCTCAACATCAAGTATAAAACAGGGATCACAAATCATGTCGTTGACTACCTCAATCATCGTCTCATCGTTGCACTCACCATAGTGCTCCATTCATGTGGGCATGAGGCATCTAAGTGGCCCCAACTTTATCATCGTGACCCTAAATTTTACACCACCTATCATCTCTTGGGTACAAGAGTGAATGCCACTGATTTTCACATCCAGTATGGATTGTTATTCCATCTGGGCCACCTTTCTGTTCCCACAAGCGAGTGTGAAAAGATAATTTTGGACGATCACTACAGTCGGATGGCAAGACATTTTAGCGTGGAGGAAACTGTGGTCATTCTACAAAAACATTTTTATTGGCCAAAACTTCGACAATATGTCAGCAAGTATAGCATATCTTGCACTTCTTGTTCCATTTCCAAGCCATACATCAATAAGCTAGGATTAAAAACCCCTCTTCCTATTCTCAAAAGGCCTTGGATATCCATATCAATGAATTACATGTCTGGCCTTTCGTCCACAAAGAACAACAATGATTTTGTATTTGTGGTGGTTTATCAGTTTTCAAAGATGGCCATTATCACAACCTACAAGAAGAGCATCACAACGACAAATACTGCCAAGATCTTCTTTGAATGGGTGTGGGTCCATTTTGGGATACCACATACCATCACCTCAAATCGGGAAAAGAGGATCCTCAACACATTTTGGTAAAGTCTTTGGTCATTTTTGGACACCAAGCTCACTAAATCCACTAATTTCGACCCCTAAACTGATGGCAAGACAAATTTCATCAATCGAATTATTGTGGACATCATGTGCATGTAAAAATCTAAGCATCTGCGTACATGGGATGAGAGTCTTCCTTATGTTCAACATAGCTACAACAGGTGGTGCAGACCTCCCCCTACCTCAACAGGTTTCTGCGACCTCCCGGTCTCTGGATCGTTCTTCTTCTTAGCCGAACTAGCTCTTTGGGCTCCTGTGGAACCCTTTGAAAAAATCCACAGGTCCCTTTGTCCTCTGGCACAGGCCTAAGAAAATCTGTGTGCACGCCCATCTTTTGGCGCTCTTCTCTGTTCCGAACCAACACCTTTTGGGTTTCATAATTTCAGGACTCCTACATGTGAGCTCTCCCAGGTTCCTTGTCCCTTCCAACTCCCGGTATCCGAAATGCCACAATCTACCCATGACGATGGTCCTCTTTTTAGGATTTTGGAATTCACGATTTCACGAATACGCGATTTGGGACTCCCTATCTCATGACTCCTTCACTCTTGAACTCCCGGTTGCCAAAATGTCAAAAAGGGCTTAACGGCTCTGCTCGTGCTCTTCCTCCGAAGGCTTTTAGGGTTTCACAATTTCACGAGTCGGGACTCCATGTCTCCCAACTCCTGGTCTCTTGAACACCTGGGTCCCGAAATGTCGAAATGATGTTTCACGACAAAGAGCTACTAGCTTTCGTGATTCGGGAAACCACGATGCAAGTGTTCCCCCAGTTCTTTGTCTTTCCAATCCCGGGTTCCTTAAATGCCGAAATATCTCTACTGAGAGATCAATGCCCCAGTCCTCCTAGAGCTGAAATCTTTTGGGCCTTCTCCCAAATCCTTGACTACCTTCCATGTGTCCTCCTGTGGATGGTCCTAGTCCTTTCGTGAATTCTCCTTTCGTGATTTCTGGAGACTCTTCACTCTTGGTCTCTCGGTGCCTGAATCCACAAAATGTGGATCTCTTGACACGCATCCTCTGATATGGATGGTTCTGATTCTTTAGGGACTTCGATGAGTCCTCTCCTTTGCTTCTATGAGGGTTAAACCTCTCATGCCTCCTTCTGAATCCGATGGCTATCGGTCCTTGGTGCTAGATCTGACGACCCAGATCCTTTTTCATGTGCACCTCCCAGGGAATCAACCCTATGCACGTATCCTTGATCCAACAGCTCTCAGGCCATCGCGCTCCAGATCTGATGGTTGGCGTGATTTCGCACACTGGGAGTTCACGATGCAGTGACTCCAGAATCCCTTGCCGCTCCAATCCCCGAAATCCGAAATGCCGAAATGTCGAAATCCTGAGCTTTGTCAACTGTGAAACCTCAAAGAGTTTATTGACCTTTTCCTCCTTTCTTCTGTTGCTCTGTGTGCAAAGGCATTGTTCCTCCTGAGCTTTAGGACTTAGAATAAGTCCACCATCGCACACTTCTTGTGCTACTAAGTATTTCGCTAAACTCAGAGCTGAGAATTTTTCTTGGAAAGAAAACTCTCTATGCCCACCTGACGTTCTTCTTCTCAATGCACACCTTCCAGACCCTACAGAGTATTCAACAACTCTGTGAGTGTCTTCTCTTCGACACTTCCCTTTCCTCAGAACTCGAAATAGAGTTCTCTGGTGCACTCTATCCACTCGCTCAATTCCCTCCTGGCAGAGCTTTATAGAACCTTCAGTAGTTATGTTTCTTTTCTGAACTCGAGACAGAGTCCCACCTGTGCACTCCTTGCACTTGCTCAATGCCCTCCTAGCAAAGTTCTATAGAACCTCAGATGTTCTATTATCTCATAACTCAGAATAGAGTTCTTATGTGCATTCTATGCACTTACTCAATGCCCTCCTAACAGAGTTTCCACAGAACCTTCAGTGATTATGTTATCTCTATACGTTCCTCTGCACAGTCTTACCTCCAAGGTATTCAACAACCTTGAGGCCTCCTCCTTAAGTCAATGACTTCAACTAGTGTGCCCTCCTGGCACATCTTTGTCTGAAATTTTGCAGAATTCAAAAGTGCACTCCTTGCACTGGCTTATAGAGCCCGTAGTATTCTATCATGAAACCTCTTGCATGAAGCCTCAAAGAACCCAAACCTGAAATCAAAGAAATCACAGATAGGAAAATCTTTCTATCCCTGCAAATGCACCTCTAACATACATCTACAACATATCATCAACACATAAATACATTCATTCATGAACTCACAAACACATGAACAACAACATGCAGGAAAAAATGCTCTGTTTGTATTAATCAAGAATTCTTGATTACAATGTGTTCAAGCTCGGACTACAACATAGCCTCGTCTCTCTTCTCTTCTCTCTATTCTCTCTATTCTTCTCTGCCTTCTTTTCTCTTCTAAATATATCTCGAAAAAAAAATAAGATGTTTTTTTACAAGAGGGGGCTCCTCGAGCACTTCCCTCCATCCTCACCAACTCTCATTAATTTACATTTAATTGCATTGAATGGCTGTCTAGTCCGAATCAGATCTAGATCTCAGCCTTACAGCTATTTAAGGAAACCTTTATCTAAGCCTGGGAACATGCATGGCTTTTGTCTCTACCAACCTTACAATCATTTAATACAATAAATTCAAATTTGAAATTTGAAAGTGAGAGGGTTGCGCCTCTCCTCTCCATTGAACATGCATGATGTGTTGGTTGGCTGGCACATAGCTAGCTTGGAGCAATGCTCCTGCATCATACTCCTCTACTGCAAAAATCATGAGCTCCTGCTCATGAACTTCCCAGCACCGCTGTTGAAATCCACCTGGATCCCAAACAGTTCTTTGGAGCTATCCATCTGCTCCACTGCTTCGTTGCTGCTATTATTGTTGTTGTTGCCCTGCTGCTAGGGCAGGTCCTCCTCTACTCAGCTCCTCCTCACTGGTAGTTTCTGCTGATCTGATCATTAGCCTTCTGATCTCTTCAATCTTCTCATCTAGCTGCTCCCATGGATGGCTCTCCTTTTGCAGTTTTCTTGACTGCATTCTCTCTTTGCAAATGGGTAGATCAATTAGATCCCCCTTGCCATCTTATTCCTCTGTGGCCTCAACTTGCCACCTTGCTGCAAAATTTAGTTATGCAGTCTTATCTTCTTGACTGATCTATTGTTCAGTCGTCTATTCTGATAGATTATCTTCTTCCATTTCTCCTTGTGCTGGTTGAATTCTAACTTCCTCCAGCTGCTCCTCAAACTGGAATTTTCCTTCATCTTCTACTGCATACCTCGGCATTACAGTCATCATCGTCTTTTTAGCTCCCTAGCTGAAATTTCTGAGTGATTCCTCAGAATGCTCCTCTGCTAACATTTGCATGATTGTCTCCTCTTGAAAGTCATCTACTAGTTCTAGATGGTTCAACCAATCCTCCAACATTTCTATCTCCTTCTCCCATGGAGTGAGCATCTCAACTATGTGCTCCTCTTCTTTTCCTTGGGCAGCTTCTGACGTCTTCTCCATCTCTTTGATAGTCACAGCTAGTTGTCCTTCTGCTGTTGTTGCACCCACAACATCTTCCCTGGCCTTGACTAGGCTATATGGAAGGAATACCTTTATCCCTCCAATCATCAGAATTCTCTTATGATCTTCCTTCTGGATGGTACAAGTTTTTAACTTGTCATCATCTTCATTCACATGGTCTGGAAAACCACATGAATCTTCACTTCTCAGCACTCCTTGCTAACCTGAGCTCCCTCCTGAGTCCCTGAGACTTTCAGAAAGTCTCACTTCTTTTCCCCTGCCCACCTAGCAATTTGGGAATTTTCTACTGCCCACTTGGTAGTATATGAGATCAGTCGATCCCATCTTAGTGCCCTCCTAGAAATTTGAAATTTTAGCACTGCCCTCCTGGCAGTTCACGAGATCTTCACTTGATCTATTTCTATTGTCTACCTAGCAATTTGGAAGTCCACCTTTTCCCGCTTGGCAGTCTATGAGATCTCTGCTCGATCTCTCCTCTTCATCATTACTGAGATTTCTCCCAGCTTCTGGTTCACAGTCATGAACCATCTCATCTGTGGTCCTGAGGATTTTCACATACCTCAACCACCTCCTCAACAATCTTTGTTGTCTTTTGGCCAACAATCTCTTGACTGGCCATTTCACCTTTGTTTTCAAGGGCCATTCATACACCATCTTTGAGTTCTGTTGCACATGTAGTGCAAGATGCTCCATCCTCGCCCATATCTCAGCGAGCTCTAGATCCATCTCTAGATTTCTCTTATGCTTGCGATCTTCCCTGTGACCATGCCCATGGCCTTCAGTAGCCATCTTCCTTTTCCTATCTACCCTCTTAGCAAACTTGTTTTTGTCACTCTACAACCGTGAGTGCTTCCAGCATCTCCTATAGTCCCCCCGACTATCTATTGACTGTTGCACACCTGCAAACAATCATCACATAGCTTCAACACTCTGTCTTCTTCTTCTTCTGTCTATAAGAAAAGCTCGACACTCCCTACCTCTGTCGCCTACAGAAGTCAAATCCTTCTCTGATACCACTTTGATGCGTATCAGAGTGTTTTTATTTTCCTTCTCTACCTCCTTTTGCCTGCAGTATACAGATAGAAAGTGGCTCTGATACCACTTTGGTGCAGACCCCCCCTACCTCAGTAGGGTTCTGTGAACTCTTGATCTCTGGATCGTTCTTCTTCTAAGTTGAACTAGCTCTTCGAGCTCCTGTGGAACCCTTTGAACAAATCCACAGGTCCCTTTTTCCTCTAGCATAGGCCTGAGAAAATATGTGCACGCGCCCAACTTTCGACGCTCTTATTTGTTCTGAACCAACACCTTTTGGGTTTCGGAGTTTTGGGACTCCTGCATGTGAACTGTCCTAGGCTCCTTGTGCCTTCCAACTCCCAGTATCTGAAATGCCGCAATCTACCCGCGACCACAGTCCTCTTTTCAAGATTTTGGAATTCGTGATTTCGCAAATCCATGAGTTGGGACTCCCTATCTCATGACTCCTTTTCTCTTGAACTCCTGGTTTTTGAAATGTCGAAAAGAGCTTAACGACTCTGCTCATGCTCATCCTTCGAAGGCTTTCAGGGTTTCGCGATTTCGCGAGTTGGGAGTCCATGTCTCCCGACTCCTAGTCTCTTGAACACCCAGGTCCCAAAATTCCGAAATGACAGTTCATGACAAATTGCTACTAGCTTTCGCAATTCGGGAAACCGCGATGCAAGTGTTCCCTCGGTCAAGCCAATACTAAATAGCTCTTCTTAAAAACCATTTTTTTGAAGATGTATGCACCCTACACCAATATTGTATGCTTATGTACGCTAGTTTCACCACTACTTCCTGCATACATATGCTAGTTGCACCATTATAACCCGCGTATTCCCACAAAAGTTGCAAAAACTAAAAAATTGCAAGGGATTCATTGAGATTACGAGCTATTGGGTGGTTTCCCAACCAATTGACCACCTATAGCCCATCACCGAACCGAGTAACCATATTTTTGTCATATAAAAAAAGGTGTTGGGGTCTCATTCCAAGGAGAAACATAGAAACAGTGAAACTCTACCCATTTTACTTTCCCCCCTTGCCCCAAGAATTTGCAGCCACATTGTGAGTTTTGAGCCAGAATTCCCTATTCTTTCCCTTTTTCCTCATCCATAACCCTATGCCCATTCTCTAGAGAGAAGTGTGAGAGAATAAGGATACGTGGAAATAGTTGGAGCTTGGTGAAGAGGAGCCTAGGACCGGGTTCGAGGAGCAATCCCCGATCTCATTTTGTAAGTAATTCTATGAGATTAATATAAAGAAGTATTTTTTCCATCCCGCCATATGATGTGTTCAATCTTCATGTTTGATTTACATTTTATTATGAAATCTAACCCACTAATTTATATATATAATGCATTTTGTAGTTTCTTGTTTGTCTTTTGGTGAATGCAGGTCAACCTTGGGAGTAGACTTGCAGTCAAGGAGCAATTGTACGCAAAGGGATCAACATCGAACGCAGAGTTTAAGGTAAGACTATTGGATCCCTATACTTTGTACTTTATGCATGAATGTGGGGTGTTGTTGGGATAGTTGTTAAAAGTAGGAGACTTTAGATGGTTAGCTTTGCCTGCACTTTAGAACCCTAGTGTAGTCCATAGGAGGGTTTTCCCACTATAGCAGAACTGGCGATCATACTGGGGAGCCTCTAGGGTTTTTAGGGATCCTTTTGGGTGTTTTAATTGGTTTAATTACCTCTTTGAGTTATATGTAAGTTACTGAGTCTTTAAGGGTTTCTGGTCTTCCATACCAATACTCCCTTCCTTGTCATCTTTGACTATTGGTTTTCCTTTTTTTTTTGAGAAGTTACAGAGGTGTACATGGCCTTCAGTGGGTCTGCATGTGTACATAAGCACCCTACCTTTGGACAACCCACGTACATACATAGGCTACTTAAGTGTCAGTAGTGTGCCTGTGTCAAGAAGCCTTTTTCTCAAGAAGGGGTAGTCATCCTCTTTCCTGATTGAAGTCTAACTTCTCAGGAGTTTCTTGATTTAGTCCTGGTCTCTCTAGTTATAGTCTTTGAGCCTCGGTTTGATGTCAATTTCTTTATCTTTTAATGATTTCTTGTGTTTTCATTGAAAGTGTTTCTTTTTTATGAGTCTGTGAGCCTTTTCTATTTAAGCCTTGGTGGTTCTTTGAGTGACTCCCTACGATCTGTAGTAGACCTAGAGTCAGTTTCTTGGGTCTTGTCTTGTCTTTACTATTCCCTTTTACTTGCTTTATAAGAAAAGAAAAGAATTCATTTTCAAGTTTCTTATTTTGAAGCGTAAGATAAAATATATATACATATATTTCAGTTTATTGTTTGGTTAAGTAGTTATGTTAGTTGTCTTTACTTGTCAGGAAGAAGAGTGCTTTCTTAAGTTATTTACTAAATACTTAGGACTTTAAGTAGCTCGTAGTCAAGCGAAATTCAATTTTGAGTTTTTATTTTAAAACATCTTAGAAAGAAACGTTAGCTAGAAAAGTTGATTAAAGAGTTTTCAATTTGCAAATCTTTGTTGTTGAAGAAGAAGTAATTTTGTTTCTAGCATTTGTTATTCTATTTCGTCTCTTTACAAACACCATATGTTGGCCCTTGACCAATTTTTGAGGATTCTTGGTCATGTTTGACCGGATTTTTGGACTTCGACAAGTTGTCGAAGGCAGAGAGCAAGTTGAAGCGGAGATCGAGGGATCTCGGCCCTTTTTGGGATTTGGGATTATGTAATGGGTATGGGAATATTGGCCCATGGGTTCACCCATGCTTAGGCCTATTTTGTATGTATAAATAGATGTTAGGTGATGTAGTGAGGATATAGAAAAACAAGTGGATAAGTGATAGAATTGGATATGTGTGATCAAGGGTTGTAAGTGCTTTGTGCATACTGTGTGAGACTTGTAGAGCTAAGTGAAATTCATTGTAAGAGGTTGTGTGCTTAGATATACTCAAGGAAGGAGGATCTAGAAAACTACGCGTATCTCCTATCCTCTATGGAGTAAGGATTTTGAGACTCTGTGCATGTAACCTATTGAAGAAGTAATAAAGGAGAGAAGAGTTGGTGGACGTAGCCCCAGGGTGGGGGTGAACCACATACATGTTGTGTTGCTCTGCTTTGTGCAGTGTGTTGATGTGCTTAGTGCTTTAATATAGATGAATGATCTATCGATGCTTAGGGATTAATAATATGGATGGATGTTAGATCTGCCTGATATACATGTGCTTAGTGTTGAATCTGTTAAGATCTAATCTGTTCTGTCATGCTAAGTGTTGTTAGATGCTAGATCTAGTTGAATACTGCATTGTGTTGTAATTAGGGTTTAACTGTGTTGTAACTAAGAACTGAATAATGATAAATATAATTGTTGAGTGCTTTTTTAAGTGATTATAATCATAGATCTATGTCCCAGCTAAGGTTGCATACATTGGAGTCTTGTAACCACCCCTGCCTCTACCTTGGGTGAGACTTCATCTACTTCACAGGTGTTGTCGAAAGGGCCGATAGTTAGGGTTTTGTTGGTGTGTTGTTGTAGCATTGAACCATAGGTCTTCCCCTGTGCCAACAAATGGTTCCATTGAAGAGACCTAAAACTGTGATTGTTGGGAACTGAGGAAGAGGAAGCTTTGTGCGAAGATCTGACCTAAAACTGTGATTGTTGGGAATTGAGGAAGGGGAAGCTTTGTGCAAAGACCTGACCTGAAATTTTGAGAGCTTTGTACGTAGATATGTCTCTCTAGTGCATAGTATTCTACTTGAGTTGTGAAGCTTTGTGCTAAAGAAAGAAGTCTAATATGAAGAAAAGAGGTAATATTTGAACGCTTTGTGCTCTAATAAAGGTAAGAATAGTAAAAAAATTTAAGATTTGGAAGCTTTGTGCACTGATGAAGATAAGATTAGTGGAAATTTTTGTTTCTAAAGTATGGATCTAGGTATGTTTGATAAGACTTATCCTAGCTTGAAAACTAGGGCACTGATAGAAGAAAGAAGATTTGATATGAGTAGATATGATAAGAATAGTGAAAGATATGTTATACCTATGCATAAAGAGAATTTTTGGACTAACAAATGGATGCAGGATCCTAGAAATATTTTTTGTAGGTTAGCTACTATGATCCTAGCATGCAGTACAGGAAAGATTAGGGATCATTTAAAAGAAAGAGAGGATTAACCCTTTGTTACAGTTGCAAAATACCAGGACATCTGGATAAGGAATGCCTTGGAAAGAGACCTAGTTGCCTCTGCTACAAAGATATGGACCATGAAGTATTGTATTTCCCTAGAATGATTGCTAAGGTGGAAAAAATGAATATGAACCAAGAAAACCCTAAGGCAGATCCAGAAACTGAGATTATGACAGAACCCCAGAGAGGATCTGAAAAAGCATTACTACAGATGAAAGAAACCTTGAATGATCACTGACATGTCAGTTTATCAGAGGTATTTAAAGAAAAAGAGTACATTGAAGCAAGAATAGGAGACTTTGACATTGATTATGTTATGGATGAGGAAACACGGGTGAATATCACGACCGAAATAACTTGGGAAATTCTAGGAAAGCCTGCTATGATTCATTTATTGGGAGGAATAGGATTATTCAGAGGAAAGTTGATAACCCTATGTGGAAGACTTATCAGGATATGTATGAGTGCCAATGGAACTTTGACAAAGGAAGAATTTGAAGTTTTTAAATTTATTGAGAACAGTGCTCCATTTGATATGTTATTAGGAAAACCTTGGATTGAAAAAGATCAGGCCAGAAGAAAAGAAGAGGAAATCCTAGAGCAGAAGAAGCAAGAGTTAAAAGAATTCATTACTATGAGGATTGCACAATTGATTGAAGAACAGGAGAACCAGGAGAAGCTATTTCAAACCAGAGATTTGGATGTTGAAGTAGGAAGAACACTAGAAGACCCACAGAAGACTTAAGTACCTATTCCAGATACAGATGAAGTAATACCCTTGATTTATAGGAAGGAACCTCAATAGCGCAAAGTTACTCTGCTAAGAATCAGAATGGGAAAAGGAATTTTGAGACGAAGCTCACTAGAAACAAGGATATAAAAATAAGTAAGAGGAGAGATAAGATTGAAAAGTTATGGAAGGTTCTCGAGGGAACTTCACATAAGGAAAATTTTCAAAATTGGATCTTCGTCGGAATATCAGAACAATGTCACATGGCACTTCGCCATGGAAAATCAATATATCCGTTAAAGACAGTATAATCGTTTGACCGAAGGCCCGAATGGGTAGAAAGGAATTTATGGTCATAAAGTTCACCACCGTACCGTTAGTACCACGCCACAATGGACAGAACTGAGTTAATGAAGGCTTCTTGCCCATTGCAAGAGATTTGTTGCCGAGTTATCTATTTATCTCGTCGTGCCATGCAATGAGAATAATTTTTACAATCATGACTATCAAATCTCGCAGCATAGTTGATTCCACACAATGACCACCGTGTTAGTGCCATCTACTCCATTGCATCGAACAGTGACTCTTCGAACCGGAGACATTCAACCATGAGCGTGCATGTCGGATGAGCTTAGTGCTGCAAAGAAAATTGTCGAAGAATTTCTTATTGACCTAATGACTGAAAGGGTAATGTTTGAAAGAGAGATGTCTACAAGTATTCAAGCATCATAGAAGAGAGTACTGCAAGCCTCTTCGTCGACTACTCGCTGAGCTGGATCATCCCGACCATCAGTAGAAAAGAGAACCAAACATAGAGATGACCTAGCCAATGTGAAGTTGATCCCGTCCATATTGTCGGATTACATCCCACCTCTAGCCAAGGCAGTGAGCCAAGATAGTGTACCAAGAGAATTCGAGTACACCATGATTATTGTGTACCTCTTGAAGGGGATACGCGTAGTTCACGCATAGTAGGATAAGATCACAGCATTGAAGTTTAGTGACTTCAACCTTGGAGATCGCAAAAAACTACAGTATGCTTGCCTCGTATAAGTACCTGACCAAGATGAAGGGGAAGAACTCAAATATAATCCCTCAGCCATGGATGATGAACCTCACGCAGTCCACTCTGCTAAATGTCATGAAGATCCCACACTTTGGAAGGAACTGGGAAGTGAATGCTTATGTCAAGTTATTATTTTCATGTTATCATGGTAGCTACCTATGGAGAAATCGTCGTATTACAGTCGACCCGACGTTGATCCATAAGATCACAGGCTTGAGTATGCAAGGACCCGATCCAAAGGAGTTCTATCCAAGAAAAGCCACATATTGCGCACTAGCATAGAAAATCAAGGATATGTATGGAGATGTCGAAAAGGGAACGCGACGCTACAATGTAGCCTCCATCCAAAATGGCGCAGTGCACCTCACTTGTCAGTTAATTGTGGGAAAGTTAGTAAGAAAGAACAGACCTACGTAGGTCACAAAATTTGTTGTTGACCTTGCGGGGAAGTGCATAGAAGGTTTGCAGATGAACTGGGTGAAGTACCTGGTGAATCAGCTAGAGATAGACTTCCGCGAAGCCCAGGATCAGGGCTAAGAGTTCCATTTCAGCTATCTCTTGATTCTTATCGCCTTTGTTTCCTAGGAGATGCTGGAAGGTGTGACCTTCCTGGTTATTGAACCATTTGAACCGCTTGCTGCAAAGTTCACTACCCTTTGGTACTCGAGTTATATGAACAAACTGTGGCAATCGAATGTTGTTTTTCATACGTACTACCTTCAACTAAAGAGATCCATAGAAGCAGAACCTCACATGACTCTGAACACCTTACAGATATTTTGACCTCCGATGAAGTTTTACGTATATCGACACTTCTTCTACCTTACAGCGTGAGCTGATGAAAACAAGGAGCAATTGCAGTCATACTACAAGCTCACGAAAGAGGATCTTGAGGAGATCACGAAGGACTGATCGACAGACCTCCTTAGTCCAGTAGACCCTGTAAAGATGTCTGACCCTGAAATCCTAGAAACTATGCATGATACACCCAGACCCAGTAAAATGAAGAAGACCAAAGAAGTACAAGAATTAAGAAATGCTTCAGGGAAGACTGCTTCAGTATCACCTGACCGAGGGGGTGATGATGAAGTAGAAGACATAAATGGTACATGAGCTAAACAAAATCAAGGAAAATTAACATCGCTGAGAGATGAGACCGATCCCCTAAAGAAGAGGAAGATTTCTCCCCTGAATACTTCTTCCTAGAAGAAATCGAGAGCCATCGAGACCAAGATGAAGACCATGCTTACTACTCATGGCTTCGAATTCATCATAGCATCCCTCAACGATGCTTCACTGGAAATTGTGGAGAAACAAGAAGATAATAAGGAGGAAATGTATTACAAACTTAAGTTCAAGTTCTGAGGGGTACAACAGATACTTTAGTTCAGCCGCGCAGTGTCCACTACGCCCCTGTCATCAGGAGAACCAGAGTTGGGGTATGAGCCAACCCAACACTGTTGATTAGTTGATGTGCTCGAATCTTGTCTTTATCGAGCACAAGAAGAAGTAGAAAAAGTTACCCAGACCTTGAAACAAGTACAAGACGATATTTTAGAACAACGCATAATTGAAAAACAGAAGAAGGTTGCTCTCTAGGTCAAGTTTGAAGTAGAGAAAGCACAGATGTAGAAAGAGAAAGAAAAGTTGTTCACATAGCAGCTCGAAGTAAAAGAAACAGTACACAAATTCCTCTTATTTTTGACAGGCTTAGAGCTACAGGCTGAAGACCGAGTCATGCATCAAGTAGAGAGTATCGTAGAAGCTTTCCAAAAACTACAACAATGAATAACAGATTTAGAGCTCTGCACTGTACCTGACACCCCACGGGATGTAAGGGACCAAAGGGAAGCAACTACTCGAAGCGCAGTTGAAAGAATAAAAGTCCTTGCCCTGGAATGCAAGAAACTGAGTGATCACAGTGGCCAAAAGTATGAATAAATCACTAAGGATCCATAATTAAAGGCACTGGAGTCACAACTCCAGGAAGTGAAGTATCAAGCAGAGACAATATAGGCACAATTGAAGCCCCTGTCAGCCATGGAAAGAATGAAGCAATCCCAAGAGCAGTGCACTACCCAAAATCAGGTCCATATTGTTCAGAGCATAGTTATGGAAGTAACTTAGAGACTCCAACCTGTACAAGATGAGGCTTACCAACTGTTCACAAAAATCGAAGGTCGAGGAGCGGAGCTAGAGCAAGTTGTCACTCCAGCTGAACAGTGCCTCGAAGGACCTTTCAATGAAGAAGTCATACAATATTTAATTGAACAAGAGGTTGTAGAACAAAAACAATTAAAAGCATCTCGAGCCAAGCTTGAGTCTTTTGATGCGAAACTAGTCATATCAGAGTGACTCGGGACGAGTCACAGGTGAGTGTTGGGGGCCTATTGGGCCTTGACCAAGTTTTGAGGATTCTTGGTCATGTTTGACCGGATTTTGGGACTTCGAAAGGATTTTGAAGGCAGAGCACAAGATGAAGCGGAGATCGTGGGATCTCAACTTCTTTTAGGACCCTTTTTTGGATTTGGGTTTATGTAACGGGTATGGGAATATTGGCCCATGGGTTCACCCATGCTTAGGCTTGTTTTGTATGTATAAATAGATGCTAGGTGATGTAGTGAGGATATAGAAGAACAAGTTGCTCAGTGATATAATTGGATCTATGTGATCAAGGGTTGTAAGTGTTTTGTGCATATTGTTTGAGACTTGCAAAGCTAAGTGCAAGTCATTGTAAAAGGCTATGTGCTTAGATCTACTCAAGGAAGCAGGATCTAGTGAGTTGCGTAGATATCATGTCCTCTGTAGAGTAAGGATTTTTAGGCTCTGTGCATGTAACCTATTAAAGAATCTAATAAAGGAGAGAAGAGTTGGTGGACGTATCCCCAGGGTGGGGGTGAACCATGTACATGTTGTGTTTCTCTTCTTTGTGCAATGTGTTGATGTGCTTATATGTTAATGTTCTTAGTGATTTAATATAGATGAATGATCTGTTGATTCTTAGTGCTTAATAATATGGATGGATGTTAGATCTGCCTGATATACATGTGCTTAGTGTTGAATCTGTTAATACATGATATGTTATGTCATGCTAAGTGTTGTTAGATGCTAGATCTAGTTGAATACTGTGTTGTGTTGTAATTAGGGTTTAACTGCGTTGTAACTAAGAACTGAATATTGATAAATATAATTGTTGAGTGCTTTGTTAAGTGATTATAATCACATATATGTGTCCCATCTAAGGTTGCAGACACTGGATTCCTAAAACCACCCTTGCCTCTACCTCAGGTGAGACTTCATCTACTTTGCAGGTGTTGTCGAAAGGGTCGGTAGTTAGGTTTCTGTTGGTGCGTTGTTGTAGCGTTGAACCCTGGGTATGCCCCTATGCCAACATTGTCACTTTAATTTATATTCCTTTGACTTAAGATAAACCACTTAAAATTAATGCTTAATTAAAATTAATCATACTTTTCATGTTTGTAGGGTCAATCAACTAGATTAGCTCAGAGCCCTGATTTAGGTTGAAGAGGAAACTCTTCAAGGATATAAAACAAACATAGGAATCTATGCTAGGGAGTGAAAAAATCCAGTAATGTGGAAATTATCTAGGACCCCCCTCTAACACAAGGGTTAAACACGAGGTCCCATGCGAAAAGGTAGCAAAGATAACCCCCCCAAAGCCAGACCAATCGTAGCAGAGGAACGCATATAGAGGACTTATCTTTGGATTACGTGATCGCATTTTCCATGGAGCTTTGTGGGTCTCAAATCTATTTGAGGTGTTCAGTCATCTTCCATAACACTTGCTTTCAATACCCTCGATAGGTGTCAGGCTGATACCCTTCTCATTGCGGTCCACCCAACTGTCGACTGTACCCGCCTCATTTTTGTTCACGAGCTGGAAACCTAGTTGCCTTGATTTTAGGGACTTACACAGGTGACTCTGGGGGTATACCATGGTACCTAGGGCTGAAATTGGGCCACGCTTTGCAGAGTATACCCGGAGGGAACTTCTGTGTTCGAGTTTCACTTGCACTAGTAAGTTTCTCTAGTGTTGGCTATTGTAGTTGTTCTTCCAACTAGTTGTAGTAGTTTGCTTGATATATCTCATAGGAAATTTTTCTAGTGCATGTTTGGTCTTCAACGTTACAAAATACTTAATGTTTCATTGATCTTCTCATAGATTGGAAGATCAAGAGCTCTGTCAGTCACGAAGGATTTTGGGTCTATCGCTGGTTAACTTGGATCCACCACCGCCACCGTGAAGGAGAAGACTATACCAACAAGGGTCTTTTGAGGCGATCGGGCCATAGGAAACTATACCCAAGCCATATCTGAGAGGAGAATAATCATCTCCAGAGGAACCGAATATTTCTAACCTTGGAGAAGAAGCTCTCAGTCTATATAACCCTCCGATCACTAACTTTTCAGTGCCACTTTTGATACAACTTTCCCCCCAAGGGTAATGTATCATGAGCACCAAATATTCTTACAAGTAGCGATGGAAGTAAATGATGCTACTTTGTTAGGGATTCCTCATACTCCCTCTACGACTACCACAACTGGGGGCGTTCCACCTCCTAACTCACTTTCACAGGTCTGGGCCACTACGGTCTCAACCACCTCTACCTCAAGGAGTTGTTTGATTCCGTCCATGGTGGCAATCAATACACTGTTTACGCAGAGTGTGACATGCCCTTTTTTTTCATACAGGATGCCCAACTTTGACACGAACTCGATCCTCACCTACTCCACCCTATAGACCATGGTTCTGGGGGAAGGCAGCTCTAACGCTCCTCTACGAGGTTCCATGGGGGCCACCTCATGCCCCTATAATTCTTTCCCTTACGATGGGGGTCATATACCTTCATCATCCCCCTCTCTTGGTGGTGCTTCTCAGCAACCCACCTGGACGAACACAAACTATAGCTTGTTTGAATAAGTTAGTCAAGGACCTTATTCTAGTATAATGTCGGTGGGTTCTTTGTCATCCTCTTTGTTCGGCGTGTTAGGTAATAATTCATTCTCATCAATTGTAGTCTCGGTCAGGGGAAGCCCTAGTTTTGGATCACAAAATCCTACGCAGGGTACTATTCCTACACAGGGGGCACACACTTCTCAAGGACCTTGGAATTTGTGGCAAGGATCAGTTCCCTCGTCAGGGATGTCGACCAGGGGTAACCCCTTCCATGGTCAATGGAACCCTGATCAAGGCTCTGTACCTATCCCTATCTGATCGACAGGGGGAAACCCTTTCCAGAACCTTTGGAACACAACATCGGGAGAAATCCCTTCTCAGCCCTCAACATCCTACTATGGGAGTTAGTCGATGACGTCTCAACTAGCGTAGTATATGAATGCTAGCCTAGGCCATGGTTTTTACCAAAACCCAGGCCAACAACCTAACTTTTCCTGGCAACCTGGTGCCAGCCAAATCTCAGGCTCCTTCCCTCCTGTACATACTCAACAACCTAAGCTATTGTTTCTGACAACTTTGCATTTTCCAGACTTGTCAAGATTATTGAATGACCCAATCTGTCATGATCTACGTTGGCCTGCTATGCCAACCAAGTTTCACTCAGACATTCCAAAGTTTGAGGGAAAGCCTAATGAAGATCCAGGTGATCACGTCACTACATTTCACCTATGGTGCTCATCCAACTCTTTGAGAGACAACTCTGTTCAGTTGAGTCTGTTTCAATGCACTCTTATCGGGAGTGCCACGAAATGGCACATCAATCTCGACTGCTCAAGATACTCTAATGTTGGCACTGAACTATTGGCCAACTTTGAGAAGACAAAGGATGACCATATCTCTAATCAGATATGAGAATGGTGGCACCATAATAGTTTGATTAAAGTACCAGTTCCACCAGCATTCCTGCTGGAATGGTTCCTTAATTCTTTGGTACCCCAGCTATCCAAGGACATAGCAATGTCGAGGGTCTTTTCAGAGGAAGAGGTGATAATGAGAGCTCAACAACTAGAGTTGATTTAGTCTCATTCTAGTCTATTCTTGATAAGACCAGACATAAGCCTAGACCACATGTTGTTGGCATTATTCGTTTAGTACAAGCGAAGCCCACTGATCCTTTTTCAAACCAATTGCAACAATTGTCGATACAGTAGACAGTGGCTATCCCAACTCCTAGCTTGGTTGCTCCCCCTGCTTAGACGTCAGATGTACACAATGTGCAATCGACGTACCCAAAATCCAACTAGCAGGCCGAAGGGAAGAAAAAATAGTGAAATAAGGGTAAGGGGGATAAGAAACCTACCAATAATGTTGGCAAGGGAAACATAGAGAGAAAGAAGTTGAAGTATCCATGCAACCTTTGCACAGAGGATCACCCGACTCACCTGTACCCTCAACTCGCGGAGGCCCAAAAATTTTTGGTGCAGCAATAGCCTATAGTGTTAATGAACCCATTTCCTCATGGGAAAAATTTAACTCAAGCCTCTGTGAACCGGATGGGGGCAATCAGGGACCGCCTTCATCGTCTAGTAATCCATCGACCTTGAATATATATATGTTGAAAGGAGAATCTCACATAGCTGCTAGAGCACATGATTACATAATGCCAAGTACTATTGAAATGGGTAAAGAGGCCGAAAACCCATATGTTCCCCTCCAAATCGAGAGAATGATGGGAGAAACATTGACACACATCCCGAAAGGGGCATTCAAAAAGGATTCGCATAATCCAAACGCAAGGGCCGCCCAAAACTACTCTGTGGTGGAGTATTTTTCACAAACCCCTTGCGCAATGTCTTCTTTTTAGGTCCTCCGGAGCTTCCCTTCACAAAGAAAGGCTCTGCTGGATGCCTTAGGATCTGCTGAGAAATGAAATCTGGGAACTATCATGGTTGATACAACTAACTTGAAGCCTCGTCTCCCATACCATGTCGCATTTCAGATAGTAGTGGCTCACCCCACAAAATATTTTACCTAGAATATTTTCCGTACAGTGGTTGATGAGGGCGCCTCGACATGTGTGATGTCATTGGCGTGTTGGAAGACCATTGGCTAACCCATTATGTCTCCTTCATATAATCTTCTTACATCTTTCGACGGTCATTCTTTCAGACCACATTGAATGATTCCTTCTTTCCCCATACAGTTAGGAGGGAAGACCGTGTGTGTCGAAGTTGAAGTAGTCGATGCACCTCTCGACTACAACCTCCTGTTAGCAAGGAGCTGGACATATTCCATGCATGCATTGCTCACCATATTTTTTCAGGTCTTATTGTTTCCACATGAGGGATGAATCGTGATCATTGATCAATTGTCCTTCTCAAGACCTGTCCCTTCATTGGGGGCATCCACGATCTCGATGATTGATAACCCACATCCCAACATCATCAATGTGGGGGTTGGATTTTTCCCACCTCTCATGGGTACTTTCAATTACCTGCCTCCTTCCGACAATGTCAAAATGATATCGGTTTTCTCCGACCAGCCTAAGGTTGAAATACTTTCAGTATCGTCATTTCGCATGACTTACTTTAATGATTCATGGATTATCCACGATGGAGGGTTCAAGGCATCATGTCATGTCCATGCCCTTGTTCACAGCAAAAGTTGAGTAATCTATAGTCTAGCAAGATTTCGTGATCCATGGGATCAAATTTTGCTCAAAATTCAAAGTGCTCGGAATCGCTTCAAATTGAACGGGTGCGTAGGCCTCATCATCATGAACCCAATGCAACTCGTTTGGGTTCAAACAGACGTCAGATGAGTGAGATATCATGTTCTGTTCAAATCGTCAAACATGCAAAAAACAATGTGCTAACTGTACAATCCGTATAGTTCATATGGATGCTGACGTGGTAGGGTCGTACGACACGTGGCAGATGCTGAGTTGGCAGGGCCATGTGACACATGGTAGGTGTTGGTTAGCAGTTGGACGATGAATCATTTCTTGACACGTGGCATTGGTGGCGAATGGATTGGTGACACATGGCCAAAACAAGGGCCACCACGTGTCACCTTGGCTATGGTTTAAAATTTGTGTAGTCATCAAGACTCGACCCCACGACCTTTGGGTAGGGGAAGAGCTTTGGGAAGGGCCTCCCAACCAGCGTGCCAACCGTTGGTTATTATTATATAAACGTTTTAAAATTTATTTGAATTTGTAATATGTAATGGTTGGGCGTGGTCCGGGCCGGGGCTTAGCCCCGACCCCCGGTCATATACATATCCACCATATAACCATTTCCATGTGCATTTTTCAAATGAAATCGGGGCCCGCACACTTGACACTTGGCGCATTTCCATAGAGTCTAAACCTTGGCCTTTTTGTATGTGCGCGTGGTCACATGGTGACCCATATGTCCATGATTTTGGCGGTTAGGGGCTAGGCGTGCCCTAACCGTCCTACAGTTCTCATGATTTTGCAGTTGCACCCAGTGCTAGGTTTTAACACAAATATGAGCATAGAGGCTAGGTTGAGAAGGCAAAGGTGCATTTTGGCGATCCATAGACAGCAAGTTTGAAGGGGAACTTCCAGGAAGCCTATCTTCTTCAATTTTTGGCCAAATCAGGTGCTGAAAAATCCCATCTAGGGGTTTTTGGACGTTCTAAATCCATTGGATCCATCTATTTGGCATTTTGAGCATTTTAAAGCACATATTTTATCACTTTGAGAAAATAATACAAAAGATCCATTGGAAGCTAGAGCAGGAGATGTAGCCCAAGAGAGGGGTGAACTCCTTTATCATTTGTTGTGTTATGTGTTTTCTGTTCATTGTTATTTGCTGCTAATTATATGCATCTTGAATGTGTAATTTCTATAAAATTTGTGTTTTCAAATTGATCCATTTTCATAAGAACACTTGAATTAAAACTTGCAAATATTTTCAAGAATACAAGTCTTTATCATTTTCAGATCAAGTTGGTATCAGAGATTAGGTTTTTGAAGGCTTGATTATTTGCAAGTGTTTTGTTTTCTGATGCTCACAAGTTTGAAACTCACAAGAGGATAAGGTCAACTTGTAGAGACAAGTTCTCATCCTTCAAGAAGAAAAATTATGTCATCGCCTGAAGCTTCAAGGAGGCATTCACCAAGTATGGCTCATGAAGAGAGACATGAACATATTCCTACAAAAGATGAAGATCTCAAAAAAGATTTCATGGAAATGAGAGAAATGATGAAGGTCTTGATGGAAGAAAGGAATACAACGTTGCAAGGTGAAGGCTCCAACCCTTCAAAGCACAAGGGAGACAGTGGTGATAAAACTCCAAATGGAAATGGAGGGAATGGTGCTTCTCCACCACCCTCACTTCCATCTTCCTCTTGTTCTAC
>ML793402.1:143336-191220 GCA_009831015.1 Picea engelmannii
GGGTTCTATTGCAAGTACTAGTTCTTCAAGTAACAATAATCTCAATGAAACTCGACAAGAAAAAGAAAGAATAGAACTTTTTCACATAAGGGTTGTTTCAAAGCATACCAAGATAGATACTCTATTTGATACTGGATCTCAAGAAAACCTTATATCTGAAGACACTATCAAGAAAATTAAAATTGGAAACTATTCCACATCCTAAACCATACCCTCTTGGTTGGATATGTGATAATCCTAAATTGCAGGTGACAAGAAGGTGTAAACTTAGGTTTGATATCGCTGCAAATTTTATAGATGAGGTAGAGATTGATGTTATTCCTTTGGATATTTGTGGTATTGTGTTGGGAATCCCATATTTATATGATAGAAAATCCATTTTTCATCATCATGAGAATAATTATCACTTGTTTAAAAATGGAGTTAAGTACATTGTTAGAGCCCATACAAAGAAGATGAATTTGTCACTTGTAAATGTGGGACAAATGAAGAGATTAGTCAATGCTAGAAAGAATTTTATTCTCTTGATGATTAAACCCAAATATGATATTGAAAATGAATTTTTTCAAGGTTGTGATGCAAAGTTGAAATCTGATCTATATGAGGTTGTTAATCAATATGGTGAGATGTTTCAGGAACCAAAGGGATTACCTCCAAGAAGGGGTATCCAACATGAAATTCAATGGCAGTAAGATTGTCCTCTTCCAAACATTGGTATGTACAGGATGTCAGTCATGGAGAATGATGAAATCAAAAAACAAATCCAGGAGTTGCTTGACAAAGGGGTCATTGTGCCAAGCACATCGCCATGTGGATCTCCAATTGTGTTAGTGCCAAAGAAAGATGGTACATGGTGTATGTGTGTTGATTTCAGGACCTTGAACAAGATTACGGTAAAGAATCATTATCCTCTTCCTAGAATCGATGATTTGCTTGATCAATTGAAAGATGCTAAGTATTTTACTAAGTTGGATTTGAGAAGCAGATATCATCAGATTAGGATTGCCGAAGGAGACACATGGAAGACAGTTTTCAAAACAAAGCAAGGCTTGTTTGAGTGGATGGTAACGCCTTTTGGACTTTGCAATGCACCTGCTACTTTCATGAGAGTTATGAATGATGATGTCTTAAGGCCTTTTCTTGATGATTTTGTTATTTTCTACTTGAATGACATTTTGATTTTTAGCAAATCTCATGAAGAGCATGTTAAGCATGTGAAGAAAGTTTTGGATGTTTTGAGAAAAGAAAAGTTGTTTTTGAAGATGTCCAAATGTGAGTTTGGAAAAACTTCACTTATCTACTTGGGGCATATTGTTGGTGGAGGTGAATTGAAAATTGATCCCTCCAAGGTCAAAGTCATATTGGAATAGCCCAAGCCCAACAATGTGACAGAGGTAAAAAGTTTTTTGGGAGCAACCCAATATTGGAGAAAGTTTATTGCTAACTTTTCTTCCATTGCAGCTCCATTACATGCAGTGACAAGTGTCAAGCAATTTTTTCAATGGGGAGAAAAGCAAAAAAAGGATTTTGATACTTTGAAGGAGAGAATCAGTTCAGCACCAGTTCTTGCACTTCCGAATTTGAAGCAACCTTTTGAAATCCAAATTGATGCAAGCAATTATGCAATGGGAGCAGTCTTGTTACAACATGGTAAGCCCATTTGTTTTCATTCTGAAACTTTTAATGGTGCCGTGATTAACTATCCTACTTATGATAAGGAGTTGTATGAATTGGTGCAAAGTGTAAAAAAATGGAAACATTATTTGTTGGGGAAAGAAACCATTGTCCACACAGATCATCAACCACTGCAATACTTACAATCACAAATGAAGCTACAACAAGCAAGGCACTTCATATGGATGGGTTTTCTACAACAATTCCACTTGGTCATAAGGTATAAGAAGGGAATTTATAACAAAGTTGTCGATATTCTTTCAAGGCCTATTATTAGTGCTTCAGTTATTCTTAAGCATAGTCCTATCATACATGAGAGCTATGTTGAGAAATATGCTTTAGATACTGATTTTAAAGAAGTATATGCAACTTTGTGTCATTTTAACCATGTTGAGGAATTGGATTACCATGTGCATGATAATCTTTTGTATCATCTTGGCAAGCTATGTATTCAACAGGGTGAAAGAATCAACATAATAAGAGAAGCCCATTCTTCTCTTATTGCTGGTCACTTTGGTGTAGGCAAGACAATAGCTAATTTGCAAAGGTACTTCTATTGGCCTAAAATGAATGAAAGTGTTTCAAGATATGTTTGAGGATGTTCGTTATGTGCCACAAGCAAACCTAGCAATCGAAAGTTGGGTTTGTATACTCCACTTCTGGTTCCTTCTCGTCCTTGGGAAAGTATTTCTATAGACTTTGTAGGAGGTCTACCTCTGTCTAAAAAAAATCATGATTATCTTTATGTTGTGGTTGATCGATTTAGAAAAATGTGTATTTTGATGCCTTGTAAGAAGCAGGTTACAGCTGAACAAATGGCACAAATGTTCTTTCAGAATGTTTGGGTACATTTTGGATTGCCTAAATCCATTATTTCTGATCAAGATTCTCGATTTATTGGGAACTTTTGGTCGAGTTTATGGGCGCTCATGGACACCAAACTAAAAAAGAGCACATATTTTCATCTGCAAACCAATGGTCAGACAAAAGTGGTAAATAGAACAGCGGTGCATCTTCTTCGTGGTTATTGCAGCAAGCATCCTAAACTTTGGGATGAGCATTTACACTACATTCAGCATGCTTACAATCGAGCTAAGCACTCTTCAACTCAAACATTGCCATTTGAAGCATGTTTTGGCTATTTGCCTAAATCTCCTTTAGATTTTATCTTTGGGAAGGATATTGCTATTGATGGTCAATATGACATTGATAGGGCAGAAAAGTTCATTGAACAAATTCAGTCGATACATCAAATGGTACAAGAGCAATTGGAAAAGAGTCAAGCTAAGTACAAGACAAGACATGACAAGCATCGTGTTGATCACAGTTTCCAAGTTTGAGATGAAGTTTGGATTTACATTAGTAAGGAGAGGCTTATAGGAAAAGGTAAAAAAATGAAACCAATTTGATATGGTCCTTTCAAGATTCTTGACAAGATTGGTAACAATGCCTTCCATTTAGATTTGCCTCCTTATATGAAAATGTATGCAATTATTAATGTTGAGAATTTGAAATTGTATGAGCCTCCTTTGATTGATGATCAAGGAGAACATATTAAGATTCCTTCTATAGATGATTTCTCCCCAGACTATCTTACAGAACTACATGAAGACACAATCCTTGACAGGAGAATGAGAACTTCAAAACGAGGAAATGTTGAATATCTTCGAATTGGTCTTAAAGGCACAAATCCAAGCAAAGCCAAGTGGATTGAGATTGGAAAGGTGAGGGAATTATACCCTCATCTCTAGATAGACAGAAAATAGTCTTTTGGAGGTAGAAAATCTTTCCAATGGGGAGGTGTGATCCAGGGGATCAAATTTTGCTCAAAATTCAAAGTGCTCAAAATCACTTCAAATTGAATGGGTGCGTAGGCCTTGTTGTCACGAACCCAACACAACTCGTTTGGGTTCAAACGGACGTTGGATGAGTGAGATATCGCATTCTGTTCAAATCGTCAAACAAGCAAAAAAAAATGTGTTGATTGTACAGTCCGTACGGATGCTGACGTGGTAGGGTCGTACAACACATGGAAGATGATGAGTTGGCAGGGCTGTGTGACACGTGGTAGGTGTTGGTTAGCAGTTGGACGACGAATCATTTCTTGACATGTGGCATTGGTGGCGAATGGATTGGTGACACGTGGCCCAAACAAGGCCTGCCACGTGTCACCTTGGCTATGGTTTAAAATTTCTGTAGTCGGAAGGACTCGACCCCATGACCTCCGGGAGGGGAAGAGATTTGTGAAGGGATTCCCAACTGGCGTGCCAACCATTGGTTCTTATTATATAAACATTTTAAAATTTATTTGAATTTGTAATATGTAACGGTTGGGCGCGGTCTGGGCTGGGGCTTAGCCTCGGGCCCCGGTCATATACATATCCACCATATAACCATTTTCCCGCACATTTTTCAAATGTAATCGGTGCCTGCGCACTTGACACTACTTCCATAGAGTTTAAACCTTGGCCTTTTTGTATGTGCGCGTGGTCACATGGTGACCCATATGTCCACGGTTTTGGCGATTAGGGGCTAGGCGCGCCCTAACCGTCCTACAGTTCACACCGTTTTGCGGTTGTGCCCAGTGCTAGGTTTTAACACAAATATGAGCACAGAGGCTAGGTTGAGGAGGCAGAGGTTCATTTTGGCAATCTAGAGATAGCAAGTTTGAAGGGGAACTTCCAGGAAGCCTATCTTCTTCAATTTTTGGCCAAATCAAGTGCCGAAAAAGCCCATCTAGGTGTTTTTGGACGTTCTGAAGCCATTGGAGCCATCTATTTGGAATTTTCAGCATTGTAAAGAACATATTTTAGCACTTTGAGAAAATAATACAAAATATCCATTGGAAGCTGGACCAGGAGATGTAGCCCAAGAGAGGGGTGAACTCCTTTATCATTTGTTGTGTTATGTGTTTTCTGTTCATTGTTATTTTCTACTAATTATATGCATCTTGAATGTGTAATTTCTATAAAAGTTGTGTTTGCAAATTGATCCATTTGCATAAGAACACTTGAATTAAAACTTACAAATATTTTCAAGAATACACGTCTTTATCATTTTCAGATCATTTCGCCAACCCTGATCCGACTCCCACACAGGAGTTAGATCCAGTTCTTGAGCCTGCCTAGGCTCAAGGTTCCCTTTCCACTACGGATTCTTTAGACTTGGTATTTCCCTCTGACGAGGAGATTTTAGAGACATTTACTGGTCTGGACAGACCCTGGGATGATCTCCATCACAGATCATATTTCCTCCCAGAGTTAGGAAGAATAGAGGCAGGAGATTTTTTGTTGACTATGACTGGAGATAGGTCCTGTCCTATCAATCCTCTAGCTACACACACAATTTATACTGAAGGTAATATGGAAACCATTGGTAAAAAGATATCTATCAACATCTCCAGAACCCCTGGTGTCATGGAGAATGTCTTCATCGGAGTGGACTGCTCCCCTGAGGAGATTAAAAAATATACGGATTTATTTAAATAATTCTGCAACATTTTTTCCTGGTCTTATGAGGAAATGCAAGGCATCGATCTGAGAATTGTCGAACATGAAATCACGACTTACCCTAACTCCAAGTCGGTCCGACAGAATCTTCGTCCAGTTAATCCTCGGAAAGTAGCAACTATTAAGGATGAAGTAGAGAAACTACTCAAAGTTTGTTTCATCTACCCCTTTCAGTTGACTCAATGGGTGTCAAATCCCATTTTGGTCAACAACAAGTAGGGAAAATTTTGTGTATGTAAGGAATCTCGTGATTTGAACAAGGCTTGTCCAAAGGATAATTTCCCCACCCCATTCATTGACCAGATTGTTGATGAATGCGCTAGTTGTGAGGTATTTTCATTCATGGATGGTTTTTCAGGATACAATCAGATACAGATTAAGCATGAAGACCAGCATAAAAAAATGTTTCTCTGTCCGTGGGGTACATTTGCTTGTCAGAAGATGCCTTTTGGCCTGAAAAAAGTTGGAGCCATCTTTTGTCGGGCCATGTCTTTTTCTTTCCATGACCTCAAACACATAGTCGAGGTGTATCTCAATGATTTAGCATCACGATCTGGAAAGAGAGATGATCATCCCACACACCTCCGACTTATATTTGAGCAATGTCTCTACTATCGGATTCGCATGAATCCAAACAAGTGTAGTTTTTACGTGACGTTGGGTCATCTTTTAGGTTTTATAGTGTCAACAATAGGGAACATGGTTGATCCTCTAAAGGTTGAGACGATAGTTCAATCACATCCCCCATGCACAGTCCCTAAGCTTCAGAGTTTACAGGGAAAAGCCAATTTTCTTCGGTGTTTTATCACAAACTATGTCAAGATCACTAAAGGGTTTATGTGTTTACTAAAGAAGGGAGTTCCTTTTCATTAAGACAAAGCCGCTCAACACTCTTTTGAAGCATTGAAACGTGCCCTCACATCTTCCCCTCTACTTCTGCCACCCAATTATAATAAATATTTATTATTGTATTTGGTCATGGTAGAGTCGACCATCGGTATGGTCTTGGTTCAGGAGGATGATTTTATTGAATAAAATGTCATTTATTACCTGATCCAAGGCCTGGTTGGACCAAAACTCAACTACTCCCATGTTGAAAAACTTGTGCTAGCAGCAGTACATGCGGTCCAATGGTTCCGTCACTATATCTCGTTTTGCAATACCACCGTCATTGTTGTCGTGAATCTGTTCCAATACATATTGACATGACATGTAATCGGTGGAAATATCAGTAGATGGATTGTTATGCTCCAGGAATTTGTCTTGGATTTTGTGTCTGTGAAATCTAAAAATTCGTTGGTCTTTGCAGAACTTATATCGGAACTTCTGATTGATTCAGGTGATGTTACGCCCGATGAATCACCGATTAAGGGAGATCATTTTATGATTTCATATTAGGACCCCTGATATGGAGATATACTATTATATATCCAAACTTTGAAGTGCCTCACCTCTGCTTCTTGTGATGAGCATCAATGTATATGCCATCAAGAAAAAAACTATCTCATACTCAAAGCCACTTTGTATCATTGAGGTGTAGATTGCATCCTTCGTCGGTGCCTTACTCATGAAGAAGCAAAACTCATGCTTAACGACTGCCACACTGGAGCATGTGGTGGTCATTTTTCTGGGTTGGAAACAACCCAAAAGATTCTATGAGCTGGTTACTATTCATTGATGTTAATCAAGGATTGCGTTGAATTGGTCAAGAAGTGTCACCCGTGTCAGATCTTCTCACGGAAGATGAGGGCACACCCTGCTCCTATGTTTCTTGTCATCATAGTTGGTCGCTTCACTAAGTGGGGCATTGATTATATTACATTCCACCCCCCTTCAACCAAGTGGCATTGTTATATCATCATAGCAGTAGACTACTTTACAAATTGGGTCAAAGCTATGCCAACATTCAAAGATGATGGCGAAACAACAACTCTCTTTTTGTATAACCAGATAATATCTAGGTTCAGAATCCCGAAGGAGATTGTCACTGACCATGGCAATCACTTTCAGAAAAAAATGATGTCTAAATTAACATCATATCTTGGTTTGAGGCAAGAAAACTCATCACCTTATTACCCATAAGTGAATGGTTAGGTGGAAGCTGTGAATAAGTCTCTCAAGACCATTCTACAGTGAATGATCAATTCGTCCAAGTCAAATTGGCATTTGATGTTGTACTCGGCATTGTGGGCCTACCGAATGTCTGTAAAGACTGCCACTAGTTTCTCTCCTTTTCAACTTGTTTACGGGTTGGAAGAAGTCTTGCCTATAGACTATCAGATCCCATCTCTTGAGTTGGTAGTACAGTTATTTCCAGACACTTCACCACTTGAGTAATTCTTATTATATCTTGAGCATCTCGATGAGAAACGACGCTATGCAGCCTTGGATAATGAGGCTCATAAGAAAAAATTCAAGTGTCAATATGATCGATTTGTTCATCCTCATATTTTCGCTGAAGGAAACCTTGTCCTGGTCTATGACCAAGATAAGGATCCCCTGGGGGAAAGCAAGTTCAAACCCATGTGTTTTGAACCGTTCATAATGAAGGAGGTATTAAAGAAGATCCCTTATCTTCTGGTTGATTTTGAAGGGAACGCTTTAGCGGAGCCTAGAAATGGGCTCTATCTTAAGAAGTATTACTCGTAGGTGGGTCACCTTAGGTGACTTCTTGTATATATGTATATCTCTTATACATTTTTTTTTTCTTTTTGTTTTATGGACGTGTCATTTTTTATGTCATATTTTTCACTATGGCAGATGTCAAGTGAATCAGACGTGTTCGTTGGATTCACGAACGGTGCTAGCTAGCACACTCGGAGGCTTTCTTCTGCAGCTTCGGTGATCTTCACACCTCAAGGCTAGTTGTTATCTTCTAGAGGTATCTTTTTAGGTGACACCACAAACAACATCATTGAATACAGTGCAGTAATAGAGTTTCTTCGTGACGCCTTGTTGCATTGTATCTCTTACCTTTGGGTCTACTTAGATGCACAATTGGTTGTGTCCCAGTTAAATGGGGTTTACCGCATTTATGATCCTACTCTACATCAACAATTTCGTAGGGTATGTCTCTTAGAATGTTGTTTTGATTACATTACGTATATCCATGTTCCTAGGATATTGAATCAAATGACAGATACTCTAGCTAATCAAGTATTATATTGGCATATTGCACACACATAAGAAAAATCACACACATACACATGTAAATACATTTGTAAATAAATGTAACCCATAAGACAAAAATATGTACACACACACACACACACACACATATATCAAAAGTATCAGAGTACATAGGTGAGCGTAAGCACCTCAAAAAATAAGGATTCTAGTATATAACGTGGGGCTTATGCTCTCAAAAATATACAAAGAGTGTCCTCGGCACGTAAACGGTCCACCCTAATCTAAGCACGAGGCCTATGGGCCCTTCCATAGTGGACTACAACATTTTCCAAATGCCGAAATAGCTAGACCCAGGTCCATGGCACCCCAACAACATGAGGCTGCATAGATGGTGGGAGATCATCAATCTCGGCCATGGGCACAATACGGGTGAGTGCAGTCAAGTTCCTCTCTATTCATCTCCAAAATCTCTCAGCCTCTCCGGTAAGAGGTACCCCTGTTGTTGTTGTTGTTCCGGAAGCTGCTGCTGGTAATGCCTCTTGTCATGGATGGCGCCTACTCCATGCAAACTTAGCAGGACACACTAGTCCCACGTCTGTACATAAAAGATACAAAGTTGTCAGGTACTTTGGTATACATAAAAATGATATATATAAAAAGAAACTAAAAAATTAAAAACTTTTAAAAAGAAAATGTACCTAACTCTCCTCTCTCTACTCCGGGAGGTACGGGCATGTCAGGATCCCTGGAGAAGTTGATCTTGGCATAGGGGTAGTCCTCTATAGCTGGAATCTTCCGAGACCACTAGTCAAAAAAAGTATCATCGAAGGCCTCAATGGTCCTCCCTCCCCCCTGTCGTGGCAGCAATGTTGTCCATATGCACACTGCTGGGAAGGAGGCCACGTGCCCATGTACTGTCTCTCATGGAATAAGACTAGGTACCCTCTCAAAGAAGAAAGAGCACAGAATAGTCTTGAACCCAAAGTTCTTGTTTTTCCACCCACAACCCTCTGTGATTTGTCTCTTCATGCACTCTAGCATGGTTGTGCTCCAATCGAACACTTGTGCATTTAAGCATTGTACTGCACAACGCATATGCACCCGGAAGGCCTGATGTAAAGTCATGGATCTAGTGATCCACTCAATAAGTAAAACTATCACTTTTAGTGATTGGTTGGTAATTTTGTGGATCGGTACCTGGGAACCCACTTTATCTATTATGACCTCACAGTTTTTCCTAATCAATTTGGCAATGTTGTGAGGCCCGGGGCGAAAAGCACGAAGGTTGACTGGTTCCACTCTCCTCGAGAGGCCAGTCAGAAAATACATATCTTCAGTCATTGGAGTCAACGATTGTCCCTCAAGGATAAAAGCCTTTGCATCTGGGTGCCAGTAATCCACCAAGGCATTCAACACCCTGGGTTGTGCCCTCATGAGTGGAGACCGGAAGAATTTTCACAACCCGCATTGTTTTAATGTGGTTACAGTAGCAGGTTCTTGCTCGACCAGTATGTCAATTCCCTCATGCTCCCTCTCTCTCCAATGGACATACATTCTTCAAAATGTCAAGTTCAAAGGGGATTTAAATAATGCATTTTCACTTTTTTTCATATGTTAGAGGGTGTACGCGGGCTGTACTAGGCACAGTCACGTATGTACGTGGGAAGATTATTCTTTTCCCGCGTGCATATGCGGGTTGTTCTTAGAAAGCCCACATACACACAGGGCCGGCCTTTTTAAGGGTGCGTGCACCCCCAAAACCAAAAAGAAATTTAAAAAGAAAGAATGGAAATGCAGGAGGGGCTAGTTGTACTTACTTGGTCCAAGTGGAAGTTTGTTTCATCCACTGAAGCTCCCAAAATCAACTTCTTTTACAAAGGGTTGTTTTTGTCTTTTTGGTCAATTCTCAATTTGCAATGGTGATAATGAGCTACCATATTCTATTTATAGACTTTTTTGGCCTTTTTTGTCATTTCTTGACCCTTTTTGTCGTTTTTTATGGCTTGAAAATCATGTAACGTAGTTCTTGAGTTTCTCATTGGATCTTATGATACACTTTACTTTTGGTTCGACGAACTTTTTAGGAGTTGGGGCACTTTTAAGGTCCTTTGGTGAAAATTAGTTTTTCCAACTTTTTTCATTTAAGTTAGGATTCCACCTCCACTTGTTGCACCTCATTGTCTTTTTCACTTTACCATAGGATCAACCCCACTGAATTGCGACACAGAACCGCCATTGATGCTCTAGAAGTGTCGTAATTTAGTGGTAGAGCCTACCTTCACATGGATTCCCTAGGTAGATCCTGGTTGCATTTTGGTGTCCATGTCATCCTTAATGAATTTAGGCGCAGGAGTCCTTTTAGTCTTATCTTAATTACAAGTTTGAGCCTATGCCATCATTCTTGGCTTCACACTCGGGACTCCGAAAAAACAAGTCTTCTTTTAAGCCCTTTTCAGACCCTCTAAACATGAAAATATTGTCGAGCGATCTTGTTTCCCTTCACGCTCGTCAAACTCAAATTTGAAGGCATGTCTGTTTAGAGGTAGTTTACCCTTTTTTCGGTCCAGACAATCAATTGTATGAACAAAGGTATACTCTAGGAACTCTGGCTCGCTAGAAGAGTATTCTCATGTATAATTTCAACCCTTTTTCAGGCATGAGGGACTAAATTTATGAAAAAGGAACCCTCACAGAGTCCATAGTTAAGCTCTTTTTTGACTCCCTAAAATTGAAAATATCATCGAGTAGGCTTGTTTCTTCACACTTGTTAAAATGGCCTAGAAGAACATCCTTTATGAAGTCCATATTTAATCTCTTTTCAGACTCCTTAAAAGTGAAAAGATCGTCGAGTGACCTTATTCTTTCGCACTCATTAAATGGTTCAGAAAAACATCTATTGGCATGAGTTTACCCCTTTTTTTGGCCTGTAGATTAAGGAGGAAAAAGGTACACCTCAAGAGATTCATCTCGACGGGAGAGTTCTCCTAAGTAAATTTTATAATTTTTCAGGCCAAGGAGACTAAATCTATAAAAAGGTAGCGAGTACATAGTTAAGATATTTTTAGACTCCTTAAAATTGAAAAGATTTTCAAGTGATCCTGTCTTTGTCACACTCATTAAAATGGTTTTGAATAGACATCTTTTCGGTGGTATTTTATCCCTTTTTTTATCCAAATAGACTATCTTCGAAAAAGTTACCCCAGTGGAGTCTTCTTTTATGCTTTTTTAGACTCTCTAAAAATGAAAAACACCGAGCTTACCTTCTTTGGGCTCGTAAAAAATACATTAGAGGGGGTTTTCATCGTGTGTTGATAATCACAGTTGCATTCCTGTGGCTCTCAACTGAACCTTTGAAGCATGCCTTACATGCAAACCTTGTAGCACTTTGCCTCTGTAATCTGGCACCTTGAACCATGGAGGATTTTTTCCCGAGTGTCTTTTTCCTGCACATGTCTCCTTGCTATGAGAATTAGTGTGTTCCTTGTTCTTGGAACTAGTATGCTTGTGACACTTGTTCCTCCTTTGTAATGTAGCATTCTTTTATTATTTTTCAATATTGAAAAATATTGAAAAAGACAAAAAAAATCAAATATACCCCAAAAAGAGGATGGGAAAAGTATTTTCTTTCTATGGAAGCACAATGAGTTTCCCTTGGACAAAGCACATCCTTCTGTTTGTTCGTCAAGATTTGAGATTTAATATGACCTTAGGAATTTGTTCTCGTAACATAGAGTTGCGTCCTCCTCCGTTTAGTTATCCTTCCGAACACATGGAGAGTTTGCATTGCCTCCTACATCATGAACTTATGTCAATGTATTGATGCCTCAGTCTGATCATCAGTTGTGATATTGTCCAAGGGAATTTTTACCCAACTTGAGTTGGCATTTCTGCAGTTTGTCTCTTGACCTCATGCCTAGCCATCCCTAAAGTCCAATCAATTACTTGTTCGAAATCAATGAAGTTCTATGCTTGATTACCGAGATCCTCTTGTTTGTTCCCGGGCGAGTCGTCGAGGACCTCTGGGTAGTGAATTTGTACACTCACATTACACTCCTACCCGATTTTTGAAGATCTCGAATTTGTTGCTCGAGCTCTAAAGACCTCATCTCCAGCCATCAAGCGTCGTTGGCTTCTTGAAGATGGATACTATACATGTATATATTTTATTTTGAGATGTAGATCCATTGTGCATTGCTCATGGATACACTTTATATAGTTATATGACATGGATCTATAGTGTATTTGATTGGCATCCATGATTTATTTCATCCCGAGCAAGGGTATGCCTGCCTCGGTGAGACAATTATTATTTTGCAGATGGCACCTCCCGAACTCTGGTCCCAATCTCACTCTCTTTTTACATTGGTAAAGATTTGTAATGTATTTTGGCCATCAGATGCTCTTCTGACCTCACACATTAGGGGGAATCTGTTATAACCCTGATTTTCACCAGACATGCATACCTGGCATCAGGCCATCTTACTTACTATTCTTTCCAAGCCAATACTGAATAGCTCTTCTTAAAAACCAAATTTTTGAAGATGTACGCGCCCTGCACCACTATTTTCCATGTATGTATGCTAGATGCACCACTACTTCCCATGTACATATGGTAGTTGCACCATTACAGCCCGCGTATGCCCACAAAAGTTGCAAAAAATAAAAGGTTACAAGGGATTCGTTGAGATTATGGGATATTAGGTGGTTTCCCAACCAATTGACCGCCTATATCCCATCACCCAACCGACTAACCATATTTTTTTCATATAAAAAGAGGTGTTGGGGTCTCATTCCAAGAAGAAACATAGCAACAGTGAAACTCTTCCCATTTTGTTTTCCCCCTTTGCCCCAAGAATTTGCAGCCACATTGTGAGTTTTGAGCCAGAATTCCCTATTCTTTCCCTTTTTCCTCATCCATAAGCCTATGCCCATTATCTAGAGAGAAGTGTGAGAGAAGAAGGATATGTGGAAGCAGTTGGAGCTTGGTGAAGAGGATCCCAGGACCGGGTTCGAGGAGCATTCGTCGATCTCATTTTGTAAGTAACTCTATGAGATTAATATAAAGAAGTACTTTTTCTGTCCCGCCATATGATGTGTTCAATCTTCATGTTTGGTTTACATTTTATTATGACATATAACCCACTAATTCATATATAGAATGCATGTTCGTAGTTTCTTGTTTGTCTTTTGGTGAATGAAGGTCAGACTTGGGAGGAGAATTGCATTCGAGGAGCAACCGAACACAAAGGGATTGACAACGGACGTGAAGTTTAAGGTAAGACTACCGGATCCCTATACTTTGTACTTTATGCATGAATGTAGGGTGTTGTTGGGATAGTTGTTAAAAGTAGGAGACTTTAGATGGTTATCTTTGCCTGCACTTTAGAACCCTAGTGTAGTCCATAAGGGATTTTTCCCACTATAGAAGTTGGCCAACATCAAAGAAGATGCCAACCTTTTGGACATGGTTGTCCTCCCTAAACAACATAGGCATATGAAACAATTCATGGAAGGAAAAGATTATGTTGTAGCCAACCTCTCTGAATAGGTAAATGTAGAGGATTCGTCTATAAATAAATTAGGTGTACATAAATTTAGATACCCTATAAAAATCCCCCTTTTTACATTTTTGTAAACATTTTGGATAAGATCGCCCATTGTTGCCTCGTTGATGGCAGTTCGGGCCCAAGTGTGATTTTGAATATTATTATGGAAGAGTTAGGCTTGTCTTGTACAAATGAAAACGCTAGAAGCATGCTCTCCTATAATAGTCTACAACAAACGACCATATGTGAGATTAAATATGTGACCTTAGTTTTGTGCGCACACCCTGTGTTATCACACAAAATTGCCTTGGGTCTTTTAGTTTGTTTTTATCCTTTTTTAAGCCTAAGATTTTAATTTTTTTTTTAAATTGCATCCCTTTAAATTTAATGTTTGGTAGATCCCTTTAAATTTAATGTTTGGTAGATCCCTTTAAATTTAATTTTAATTTAATTTTTTTAGATTTTAATTAGATGATTAAAGTTTTGATTCATAGCTCTAGTTTGATCCTCAAATTGATTTTTGGTATTAGAACCATTTTAGCTCATGAATTAATTTTTGGTTCCCTTCATGACTTGTCCCTAGGTCAATCCCTCCCATGACTATACTGATGTCACATACCTTTCTCCTCACTCATGACCTCATAGGCATGCCCCATTATCCTTGCTTACCTGTCCAATAATTTTTTGATTTGGAGCACTGCCCACTCATCAAGCAGTTCTGTAGTGCCTTTCCCATTCATCATACTTCCACAACGAGTCATGATTGCCATGAATGATGTCAGGTTCCTTGTTTTCAGTGCTATGATTTGGTTAAAGATTCCTTCAATATATTGCATTTACGAGCCCTGGTAATGGTTTAATATTTTGAAAAAACTCAACAGTGATGTGCTGTGCAAATTCACAAGTTCTGATCAGGCGACAACAATGCAACCAAATTTGATGTTGAATAATATTTGAGGGCCAAACCTTTTGCAATTTCATCCTAAGATTTAGTTGAAGATTCCAACAAGTGTCTAATCCATAGGTATCCCGTGTTGCCTCCTCTACATATTAATTTTCATAAGAAATTTGCGCTCAGGTTTTGGTTTGTTGAGATTGCACAGTTGTAAGGGACTCGTCTGTGCATGATAGCCTTGTCTTCCCTCTTTTTCAGACCTGTAAACTTCATTTCCTGTATCTAGGTCTGATTACTGTTTTATTCCATATCCATTTAAATTGCAAGATCTTAAATAGCCTATCCTCTGTGTATGCGTCATGCTACCCAGAGGCAATGCTTAAAACCTCTATGCCTCCCCTACTTCCTTTCATCTTGGAGTTAAGTGTTTTCACTCAGTTGCAAAGGGCCAATTTTGGATTACCCCCTCATTGTATACACTCTCAAATACATGTACAAGTCTAAGGGTGTAATTCCCACAGTCAAGCTTGGCTTACTAGCATCGGTATGTTTTAAAAGGTCGTCCTTGTACATTTGAAGCCCGATTTAAAGCCTTCATGGTTATCACTATCCCATAATACTTTAAAATCTCTCATTCTAAACCATGGAGACTCCTCAATCAAGGAAGACACACAAAGGTGGCAAGGTGGTTAGGATAGAACCTGTGGACATGCATCTTTTTGATATAGAGCCCATGGCAAGAGAGGTCTTTCAAAGAGTGGGATGCCTCTCTTTCTGCCAGAATATGTAGAGAGGCCATCCAGACGTAGCAAGACAGTTTGCATTACATTTTGATGGCAGGAAAACCAAGGTTGGGGATTTGGAATTTGAGGTGACTGAAGCCTCTATCTCAGCTGCAACAGGAATCCCCATTACAAGTGAAAAGTGGTTCAAATCCATGGCTTTGAGTTTAGCCTATGCTAAAGATCTCTTTAAACCTGAATGTCAAGCCAATGATTTGTCTAAAAGTATGCCAAGGAGTCAATTGATTGAACAGTTTGACAGAATATTGAAGATCATACAGAGATATTTTACATGTGAGGGGAGATTTAACACATTGTACCTGTACCATATAAGGCTTTTGCTACATTTTACTAGTAAGGTTGAGATGAATATTCCCTATTATCAGTTAAGGAGCATAAGTAATATGTCATACAGAATTCAAGCCAAATCTAAGGATGTGGATTATAGCCTTTTCCACTCTGGATTGATTAGAATGCTAGTCTTTGAGGAATTGGGTAAGAAAGAGATTTCATGGGAGCATTTTGTTGTTACTTATCACTTCAAGTTGGATCTAGTATCAACTCCTCAATCACAGAAGGAAAGTCCTTTATCACCCACCAGTGCTACTAAAGCAGGAACCAGTAGGAAGAGAAAGGGTAGAGCCCTTGTTCAAGTTTTAGAGGTCAGCAAGCAGGTTACAAGAGCTAAGGAGGAAGCTTTTCCTTCCCCACAAAGATATTTTTCACCACCTCCTCCACCAGGGTTAGAAGAGGTACCATATTCTACCAAAGCTACATCCAAAAAAGGGAAGAATCTACTCTTCCCCTCTTCTCCTCCAGCATTCAAAATCAAGGGTAAAGGACCTTTCACAAGGTCATCAATTCCTAAGGAGTTTTTCAAAGAGAAGTCTTTACTAGAAACCCCTATTCAAAAGAAGAAGGGTAAAGGCATTGGAAATCCTATGGAAGAGAAACAAGAAGCCCTTCTACATAAAAGGAAGGGTAAAGGTACTAAAATACCTTTGGAGAGGAAATATGAAACCTCTGTGAAATATTTTGAAAAGCCTATGGAAAGAAAAGAAGAAACCCTTGTGCAGAAGGAGAAGGGTAAAAGCAAATCCACCAAGAAACTTGATGAGGTATACAAGGAACTTCCCATGCAGGGGGGAGAGGAGACTGAGAAAAAACCTATTGATACTATGCATGTTACTGCTCCTCCTGACAATCAGACCTTCAAAAGACTCATCAGGAAACTTAGGGATGTTAGGAAGGAGGTAGCTCATCTTAAAGAAGAAGATATGATTCACAAGGCTCATATGAAAGATCTCATGGATGGCTACACACATACCCTTGACCTGGAAAGGTTTTTAGCAAGGAAGGTCCAACCCCTTCATAGGTAGCTACAAAACCTTTATAGGAAGAATAGAGGTTTTCAGTCTTAGAACAGGAAGCTAAAGGAAGAGTTGCAGCACTTTCAAGATGAGGTAGCCCAAAGAAATTTATAGGTATTGGTTGAATCTTCCATTGAGAAAGAGACATCAGTAGTCAAGGAAATCCCACCCCCACTGAAAAATCTAGTCATGGCTAAGAAAAAGAACCTTGTTGTGCCAAATGAAGATCTTCCTTCTACCAGGAAGAGTGTGAGGTTGAGTGTCAAGGTAACAAAATAGATGATGAAAAGTGAGCCCCATTTTTTAGGATGTTTCCTTTTTGAGAGGGTAAATTGTCTTTCAAATATTACCTCTTCCATCTATACARGCTTCTAAGCRTTTAACTATCAGAGTTTTGGGATTTTGTGAAGTGCTAACTCCCTCATTGATAAAATTCACTACCTAYAGTATTTCCAAGACACCTAAGTATAATGGGTTTCACATTATGAAAGGACACTACTTTCTCTGCACACGTTCAAGATTGGAGGTGTTGCGTTTTTTGAAAATKCTACCTAAACCTGCACATAGACGCAGCATAAGTGGCGCTAACTAATATCTGGCAGAGAATAAACTTGCACACAGATGCAACACAGTGGTGCTACGTAAAGGCACTAGATGATATTTCACATAAAACAGAGTCTACATACAGGCRTAGAACAGTGGTGCTACGTAAAGGCGCTACCTAATATTTCACAGAGAACAAATGTTTGCACATATACGTAGCACAGTGGTGCTACCTAAGTGCGCTACCTTTTCTACTTGTCCATTTGTGAAATACGTTWCTCAGACTGCTACCTAAAGAAKCTACCTACAGACACCAGGGATTCAGGAGGGCTAAGATAACAACTTTTTGGATAGTTGATGATGGAGAAGATTGTAGAAACAACAGYTGGCATCATGAGGACAACCACATGATTTTTAAGGACACATGGAAAACAAGGAGTTGCGCAGCAAGAAGGAATCAATTCATATTGAAGTTTGTTGGATTAGTCACCAATATTTTCCTATTTTATAGCCTAGGTTTTTAAACTAAGTTGTTAGATCAAATAAATGTTTAGAGATTTCAAGGGGAGGAGGCCAGCTCGCACCTCTAGTTGTTTCCCCCATTTTGTTATAAATAGATATTTGAAATGCTTTAGTAGGTTTGGATGGTTGAGCAAGGCTCCCTTAGACTGTAATATTTTGATGAAGTGACTGTGATCTAGCTATGTACTGGACTTAAGACATTTTGACTAATAGAAATCAGCTTCTCTTTCATCTTATTTTCTTCTGATGCTAAATGTTCATGCTTTGAATGATTCACATGAATGGTTGCGGTGATGTTATGGTGGATGTTTGATCATTATATTATCATGATGTTTATTCAGCTTCCTTATTTTGTGAGTTCAAGAAGATCTTGTATTAGGAAACTTTATTCCTTAGGCTTTTGTAGACTTGATGTTTACATCAGACCCTACATCCCTCTCTTTCAAGTCTTCCTTCTAATCATATTTACTCCCAATTACTGATTGAAGTTAGCCAAGACCTTGATTGTTGGTGCATACTAGCCCTATTATCTGAGTTGGAACATTATCTCTTTGAGTACTTTTTCCATTTAACCCTAGGAAACACTCTTACATTCACATATAAACCTAATGGGTACTGGGCTTGCCTTCCCTGCAATCTGAAGGTGATTCCTAGTGCTAACACCCTTAAATAAGGACAACCCTTAGTATTCAGGTAATTGATATGCCAGTAAGAAATTACTCAATCATCTTGGGAAGAGATTGGCAAGTCTAAACAGGTGGATACCTCTCACTCAATGGGACACATTTATTCGTTCCTCATAATGGTAAAAACATTATAGTCCTTAGAGAGGGAAGTATTGCACCTTACATAGAAAGTGTCCCACATCCTAATGTAAACTATATCGAAGAGGACCTAGAAGTGTATTCCATATTTGTTGAGGAGGATAAAATTTCCTTGGAACAAATCGATTTGGATGATGGTATGTGGCACATGCACTTTGATGGCTCATGCTCAAATGAAGAAAATGGAGTTGGCATTGTCTTGATTTCTCCTATAGGAAAAATCCATAACTTTTATTATAGGTTGGAGTTTTCTTGCACGAAAAATGTCACTGAATTCGAAGCTTTATTATTAGGCATTGAAAACGCCTATAATCTTGGCTGTGGTCACCTCTCAGTTTTTGGGGATTCTGATCTTGTTGTAAAAATTATACGTAAGATATACTCTCCTAGCAACAAGTTGATGAAAATATACACCCAAATTGTTTGGGCGCTTATCTCGAAAATATTATCTTTCAACATCACTCATGTTAAGAGGGAGTCAATGTTTCATCGATTAGTTGTTTTTGGAGCCTCTCCTACTTGGAAACTTCTTCCACATAGACCTTATTGTACTTCTCAATATCTGTATCATCCACATATCCCTGAAAATATAGAATCTTGGCAGGTCTTCCCTAACGATGAGATAATTTGTTCTTTCGTTCAAAATGAACATTTTAAGCCCAAGGAAATTATATCCATAGAAAATGACAAGATTCCTAAAGGCTTGACTCCCCTAGAAAGTTTGTTGTCATTGATTGATGTATGCAATAAAGAGAAACAGAAAGAAGAGGAGTCGAAAAGGAAGGTGGGTGAAACCATCTCCTTGAACATTGGTACACCCAAGGCTCCAAACAATGTTAAAATAGGTGCCCAATGTTTGATGAAGAGAAAATGAAGTTTTCCAAGCTACATGGTGAATTTCAAGATGTGTTTGCTTGGTCTTATGAGGATCTTTGTGGTTTTGATCCTGGCCTTATACAACATGCCATCCACATCCAGGATGGCATAAAACCAATTAGGCAAAAACAAAGACCTATCAACCCTGCGTTGGAAGCAACTATTCGAAAGGACTTGGAAAAACTCTTGAAATCTGGAATCATCTTTTCAGTCAAGTATTCTGAATGGGTTTCAAATTTGGTTCATGTTAGGAAAAAAACCAATCATATCAGATTAAGTGTTGATTTTCATGCATTAAATCAAGCTAGTATAAAGGATCACTTCCCTCTCCCTAACATGGAAATTATTTTGTAGCAAGTTGTAGGTCACAAATGATGTCCTTACTTGACGATTTTTCTGGTTACAATCAAATCAAGGTAAAAAGGGATGATAAATATAAAACCACCTTTATTACTCATTGGGGTACCCTTGATTATGAATGTATTCCTTTTGGTTTATCTAATGCAGGTGACACTTTTCAAAGGGATATGAAAATATCTTTCGACGATTTGATCAGCAAGATCATTCAGATCTACTTGGACGACTTAACTATTTACTCTAAGACTTGATCAGATCACTTTGGTCATCTGAGAAAAGTTCTCATGTGATGTAGGAAATTTGGCATCTCTCTAAACCCTTCTAAGTCCATTTTCGGCATCATCGAGGGAAAGCTCCTTGGGCATATTGTCTCTGATTCAAGAATAAGCATTGATATTGAAAGGATTGTTGATATCCTTAATCTGCCTGCTTCCACTTCCAAGAAGGAGGTTCAAGATTTTATGGGGGTTATTAACTTTTTTCTTAGGTTCATTCCAAATTTTACAGTGATGGTCAAACCAATTCATAATTTTCTTAAGCAAGGTCGTTCTTTTTCTTGGACAGATGATGTCAAAAATGCTTTTTAAGGGATTAAGAAAGCAATTAGTTCTGCACCGATTTTGGCGAAGCTAGATCTTGAGAAGGGATTTGTGATATATACTAATGCCACCGAGGAAGCAGTTTCTATTGTCCTCATGTAAAATGATTACCAAGATAATGAAAAACCAGTGGCTTACATGAGTCAAAGTTTATTCGATGATGAACTTAAATATTATTTTATTGAGAAACATGATTTCACTCTTGTTAAAATTGTTGAAAAGTTTCACCACTTCATCTTAGCTAAGCACATATTGGTAAAAGTCCCTTTACACGTTGTCAAGTGTTTTCTCCCACAGACTTATCTTTCAGGGAAGATTTCACATTGGCTTGCCAAGATCCAAGAGCATGATTTGAATATCGTGACTTCTACAACTATCAAGGGACGTGACTTAGCCCTTCACTTAGCTCAGTATGCTAAGAATAGTGAAGAAATTGATGAAGAGGATAGTTCCCTATCAGCTCTATTTTACATTGATAACCAAATCCTCCCTGTGTCTAAACATCCTTGGTATAATAATTTGGTTTATTACTTACAAAACCAAAGATGTCCAGACAACTTGGACACTCTTCAAAGGAGAAGCCTTCATCTTGAATCTGCAAGATACATCATTATAAGAGACTTCTTGTTTCGAATATCTATTGATGGTGTGTTGCTACGTTGTGTAAATAATAAGGACGCATAGAAACTGTTGCAAGAAACTCATGGTTCTTCAAGTTATGTTATTCATGTAGGAGGTCATTTTTCTGCTAAAACCACTGCTTTCAAAATTATTAGGAAAGGATACTATTGGCCTTCAATATTTCGTGACTCTTATGTTTTTTTGAGATCTTGTGACAAACACAAAAAATTTGCAGGGAAAGAATGCCTTTCAGCCATGCCATTACAACCTGTCCTCCCAGACTTTCCTTTTTCAAAGTGGGGATTGGATTTTATTGGTCCTATTAATCCTCCATCTTCAGCAGGACAAGTTTTTTATTTTAACAGCCACAAACTATTTTAATAAATGGGTTGAAGTTGTCCCACCTAAGCATTCAACAGATGATCAGGTAATTTCTTTCCTTGAAAATAACATTTTTTCCATATTTGGTCTTCCATTGGAAATTATTACAGACAATGGTATCACTTTCATTTTTGCTAACCTGAACCAATTTTTAGCTAAGTTGGGGGTTAAAAATTTCACCTCATCAGCTTATTATCTTCAAGGGAATGGGCGGGCTGAGTCTACCAATAAAAATCTGGTAAGAATCATCAAGAGGCTCATCGAAGATAAGCCTCGTCAATGCCACACTCTCCTCACTTACACCGTTTGGGAAGATCGAACTACCACCAAGGTTAACATCGTTTGCACTCCTTTCCATCTTGTTTATGGTCAAGAATCCCTCTTGCCAACTGATATGGAACTTTCTTCCTTAAGGTTGATGCTACAGATCGAAGAATTAAATTCTTCCGATGTTTCACAAAGGATAAGCGCACTCCTAGCTTTGGAAGAGAAAAGGATGTTTTCTTTGGATAATATTAAAAGGAGACAACAAACTATTAAGAAGTATTTCAACAAGACTATCAAGACTGTCAAATTTAAGGTTAATGAAAAATTATTGTTGTGGGATTCATCTCACGCTGATAGGGGAAGACATTTAAAATTTCAAAAATTATGGTTGGGTCCTTTCAAGATCGCTTTTGTCTTAGGTACTAATTATTACATTCTAAAATATTTACAGGAGCGGTTGTTTTCCTACAGCACTAACAGTTCTCACTTGAAGCATTATGTGGAACCAACTTGAAAATTTCTAACGTTGTTCAGATTTTCTGTATATTAGTACTCTAGCTCTGCTTTCAGTTTTTCACTATTTTTTTTCTTTTCTTTTTTGCTTTACAGTAGTTTGATTTATGTTTTCCATTTAAAACATTTACTACTACTTATACGTTTCTATCATTTTATTTATTTTGTTTTAAATTTTTCAATTTTATTTCTCTGAGGGTTTTATTACTTCCCATCTTTTATTTGATTTTGGTGAAGAATAAGATGTTGGATCAGTTCTTCCACAGTGCCACCCCTGCAAGATATTGTTGGTCAATAACAATGAAGTTTACATAGTTGTTATGATGTTTCCCCTGAAAGCACAATTGAATTTGTTATCTTATTTCACTGTTATCTTATAAGGAAATTGGTTATCTCCCACTTCTACTTTCCATTTCTTCATCCATTTGAGATTTAGAAGAGAAAATCGGTAAATTTTCTCCTTGAAGTAAAGACCAAATTCTGGTTGAATGATTATGCATACAAGGTTAAACCCCCTCATACTTAACACTTTTCATGAGTTATTCCTAAATTCCAGGTCATTTTTACATTAAATCCACTCACTTCCCCCTGCTGCATAATCATTCTGGTCATACCTTCATGGTCTGTTGTTCTTGGTATGCAAAACCATGAGTTTTGTGTTCTAATATGTTGGAAACAAATTTCCATGTGGATTCGCCAGTTTGTTGAAAATTAAAATCACAACGAGGATTTCTCTCACAAAGTATTGCTAAAGCCTATTAATTATAAGCTAATGATATATATAATACTAGTAGGTGGGTTCCCCTTGTATATTGTAGGATCATGTTCTTATTTGATATTCATGTTGCTGTTCGAAACTGCTTACAAGGCTCTACATGGTTGATGAAATCTTTGTTCTATTGCGACAAATGGATGATGGATAAGGCATGTTATGTGTTGTTTATGTTGCTCTAGACTCTAATGTCATGTCATAATGGCTTATGATATCCGTTGTTACCTTTGTTATTTACTCCTAGATTTATTACTTGTGACATGTGCAAAAGATACATGTTAGTAACAACAAATATGAGTAATTGAAAAGAAATAAAGCAATATGAACAAAATCCAAAAGAAAGGAACTATGCTATTATGCCATATGATATTTCTCTATGCATTTGAAGTTTAAAGTAAATGTTGTTAGTCCAACTAACAACGTTAATAACTATGCGATATATTGAGTCATGTGAAGGAACGTTTGATATGTGTTATGATATGTTTGTCAATGGTTAATGTGATATATGGTGGCACACTTGGCAAATGATTGATGGTAGTTTTGATGCATAGATTAATTGGATGGATTAATGAAGGATTGGTTGGCATGTACTAAGTGATTGAAGGAGTAAAGGATGGAAGCGACGTGAATTTACTGCACATCACTCCATACCCCTCCCAATGGTCATCACCCTGTCTTGGTTATTTCTCAATTGTGTTTCATTGTGGTTAAGCTCTGATTTTCAAGCAAGGGAAGAACTACTCGACCAAGATCACATTTTTAAGTCTTTTAGTTACAGGTATGTCTTTTTCGCCATCCATGAACCCACTCTAGTTATGAAATAGGTATTGGCTCGGTGATGTATGGGTCTATGTTTTTATTAAGACTGGAAATTGTGTAAACTTGTGATATTTCTCTTGAATGGATGGTTTGTGGGGTTTTCATTGTAATGATGGTTGAATTCACAGTTTCATTAATCATTCTGAGTGCTAGAATATGTGAAGACTCTCTGTCATCCTTATTGGTTTTGGTGTAAGGGTTTCATTTGGTCCAGATTGTCTGGCTATCTCCACACACATTTCTTGTCACCATACCTAGTCGTTTTGTTATTATGGGGTTGATGGGTTTGAACCACCTTGTGTAACAGTGTATCGTTTAACCTGGGTATGGGTTCTTTCATTCTATTGATGTTTTTGCAGTGGGTTATGATGGCTATTATGCCAAGGGGCTTGCTTAAGGTTGATTTTATTTCTTGGCTCTGTTTTATCTCAGCATTCATCAGGTTAATTGGGAAAACCATGAGGGTTATAACCTGCATGTTCTCAGTGTTATTACGGACCAAAATAAAGCCTCTAATCCTCTATTCATGGTCTCTCCTATCTCATGAATTTTCACCATGTCTTCAAAGTTATTGGTGGTATGGCTTGTGTTTCCACCGTATGGCCTCGGAGGTTCTCACGCGCTGTTGGGAGTCGACTCCAGTCTCCTTGTGTTTATCCAAAGAGCGAACCATTGATTATTCAAAGCTCATTTTGGAACCATCTTTGTCCTATTAGGCCCATGTTTGACTATTATGAGTTGGTGGAGTATCGTTGACAATGGTTGGTTAATTGTTTTCCCTGGTTATAGCTGCTACAGTGGTTTTTATTATTGGTGTATAATCGTTGTGTTCTTTTATTATGGCAATGGATTCAATAGTTCATCATGGTTTGATGTTTTGATTTAGATTAATTAGACATGTACAGTCACAGAAATAATCTTTTGTTTCGTTGAATGGTTTGTGTATCCTACAACATCGTTTAAGTTGAAATTATGATTGTTGTTACTTTGTGTTTAAATGGAAAATCAGGATTCTTGCAGTTTGAAGTATTGATGATTGTGTTTTGGTTGTCCACTATATATTTTTTATGGATATCGTACATCGTATCAGAGATGGGCATGGGCTCTGTGACAGTATGGTCTCATTGCAATTTTATTATTAAACGGAATTGAGGAATTGAATAGGGAATGTTGAACAAAGTGGAAACAAGTCACTGTGTGTTCATTTGGAAATTGTTTTAAAATAATTAATGGGACAAATGAGAAAAAACAAAACTCTTATACAGGTTGTTTTGGAAGGCATATTGTCTTGTTTTAATGACACTGTGTTAAAATCTAATTGCAAAAAGTGAGCAAGTTAATACACAGAATTGATTAAATTATGCACAGTAGTTGTTTAATTGATCACAGTGATTATTTGGTTAGTGTTGGATCTTTCACATTTTATCTAGAATGGTTTTATGTATTACTTAATGAATTTTATTAACAATATCTGATCTCTTTCCCTACCATTATTTCACTTTTCGCTAATTACAATTCCATCGCCTTCCCATATTCATTACTCACTCCTTGTTCCTAAAATTTAATTACAATTAATAAGAGCTCGGTATTATGACAGTTTAAGATCACGGGGATCGATTACAGTGATGTGTTCTTTGGTTTACATTTCAGTTAATTTTTGTTTTCTGTGATCGTTAACCATGTTCTTTTCCCCCTCATTTTAACATTTTTTTCTCAATACAAACCCCTCACATATCCCAGAACCTTTGTTCACCCCCTGCTCATTGACAATGGTTAAACAATTTGTATGGATTGGATTGCATGAGTCTAATATGTTGTTGAGCCAAAATTTATTTCATATTTTAAAAAGAGTTGTCATTTATGGTCGATAAAGAAAATATTTTCTAATCAATTGTGCATACAGAAATGAGGTTTTCAAGCAAAAGGTTGAAAACTGAGGCCCGTCAGGCCCCTGAAAAAGGAAAAGCCACTACTTCCCCTTCCTCACCTTCAAATGATTATGATAAATCAGTGTCCTCCCGTATGCATTTGAGGGACCATTTCTCTCATGTGATTAGCGAGATTAGGCCTAAAGACTCCACACATCCTAAGGCAAATTGAGATAGATTAAAAGGTGATAGCAGTAACAAGGGAAAGATTGCCTCACAAACTGGAAAATATGGATTTTAAGTTGTTTTTATTTATTGTTGAGGACAATTGACTTCAGATGTTTTTTGGACAACATGTTTTTTAGATATATTTTTTGAAAATAATTTCAAATATCAATGAGATAAATTGGCAAGCATGAATTTGATGATGGGAGTCGCAAGGAGGGATGTGTTGTTTAATTAACTAGTTATGTTATGATTGTTAAGAACTAAAGGGGAGTCATAAGGGGTCCCACCTACTAGTTATTATTTATTTAAAACCCTTATTAGGATTTATTACTTTTCCCCTAACTAAAAAGTTGGTTGATTTTTTAGTTAACTTAACTAATGAAGTAGTTCAACTACTTCAACCAATTCTAATTTTCTTAAAAGAAAAAGGAAAGGGAGGAACAGAGGGGACAGAAGAAGAAGCATACTATGGTTTTCTCTTTAAGTTTGTGTTGAGATAGTTCAATTTTCATTCGTTCCTTAATTTATCACAAGCCTAATTTGTTCTTATGATAGCAGGGTCTTATTGTAGACAACAAGATTCAGGGCTGAATTACATCATTCAAACACTTGTTTTTCAGAGGTGTTGATCTATCTTTGATAGTCTATGTAGATTTTTTTGTTTGTGAATTAGTTTTCATGACTGACAAAGGCTATTGTGAAAAGTTGAGTGGGTAGAAATTTGTGCCAAGTTGATCCAGCCTTTAGAGTTCAGTTTTTTGTTTTCTATCAGAGGTCCTTTTGTATATTTCATCGGGGACGTCTAAGTTTGACTTTGGTCCAAAACTTCTTCATGAAATTTTGTAAAGAGAATGACTCTTTGATGAATTGGAATGAAATAAAGGGTTTTTTTATGTGTCATCTATTTTGATTATCGACTTGGTGTCTTTACTTTTGTCTCTACATTTATTTCAGCAACTATTATATTCAGAAAATTGATGCAGGAGCATCACTCCACGTCAGCAGTGTGCCAGCCAACCAGCACATCCAGCATGCATTTAATGAAGAAAGGGAGAGGCACAACTCTCTCAATTTTGAAATTTGAAATTTCAATAAATGATTGTAAGGATTTTAATGCCAGATCATTCCTTTGTACAGGTAGTAGTTGAGGTTGTCTTTAATGGTTACCTACAGCTAAGTCCAGATCAGTCAAGACTGGACATCCATTTATGTAATGTAGTTGTAGGAGTAGGAGCCGCTCTGTGATAACGATAGCTCAGAGACGGTGGTTGAGGATAAGCTCACGGGAGCCCTCATTTTGTAAGAGAGAAGAAGTTAGAGTAGAGAGTTAGGAAGAGAGACCAGAGCAGAGAGGTCTCAAGAGAGAGAGATGAGACTTCTTACAGTCTAGCCTTTGTAAATCATCTGTATAGAGACACAGGGATTAATAGAAAAGTAGTTTTTCCTACATATGGTTGTTCATGTATTTATGTTTCATGAATGAATGTTATAAATGTATGTTAGATTTTCATCTACAGGGATAGACAGAATTTGTCTATCTGATTGAGTTGTGATTTCTGTCTAGGTTCTTTAGGCTGTGCAAGGAGTGGACAACAGAACATAGGAATTTCTGTAGCCAACGCAAGGAGTGCACATTTGAACTTTGAAGAGACAGAAAGAACGTGCAAGGAGTGCACACCAGGAGGATTCACAGACTCAAAGGAAGCCTCAGAGTTACTGAATACTCTGCAGGAGGAACTGTGCAAAGGTAGGCACGGAGAAGAAACAGAACTACTGAAGGTTCTATAAATCTCTTCCAAGAGGGCATTGAGCGAGTGCATAGAGTGCACCAAAGAACTCTAATTCAAGTTCTGAGGAAAGGGAAGTCTCGAAGAGAAGACACTCACAGAGTTGTTGAATACTCTGTAGACTCTACAAGGTGTGCATCGATCAAAAGAATGYCAGGTAGGTGTAGAGAGTTTTCTTTCCAAGAAAACTTCTCGAATCTGGGTTTAGCGAAATACTCAGTAGCATAAGGAGTGCGTGAGGGTGGACTTATTCTAAGTCCCAAAGCTCAGGAGGAAYAGTGCCTTTGCACACAGAGCAACAGAAGAAAGGAGTAGGAGGTAGAGAAAACCTTTCGAGGTTTCTGAGTTGACTAATCTCAGGAGGGGAGGAATTTCTATAACACAAACGAGACCCAAAGGAACTGGGCTTGCAAGGGAAGCATTGAAGGCTGAGACCTTCAAGCATCAAAATTCTTCCAAGGGAAGGGAAGAGGCGTACGCTCAGGAGGAGGAGCACAGTTGTCGTTGGATCGGCACTGGGAGGAAAGATCTAGACCGGTGAATCCACGTCCAGGCAGCAGGAGGAGARCATGCAAGGAAGACATATCTACACCATCATATCTAGCGCCARATACCTCACAACAATTGGATCAGGTGAAGGCACACGGGGTTTAAAACCTTGGATATCCACACATTTCAGAGTTCAGGGTTTGGAGCGGCAAGGGATTTTGGAGTCGYTRTATCGTGAACTCCAGGTATGCAAAATCATGCCAGCCATTGGATCTGGAGCGTAGCGGCCCGAGATCCAATGGATCATAGATACATGCACATGAGGAGAACACATAGGAGGTGCATAGAAGATCAGATCGTGACCATCAAATCTCGCGTAAAGGATCGATAACTATCGGATCTGGAAGAAGGTGCGAGGGGTTTAATCCTCGTAACAGCAGAGAAGAGAGGACTCGTCGAAGTCCCGAAAGAATCAGAACCATCCATCTCAGAGGATGCATGTCAAGAAACCCACATTTTGGGGATTCAGACACCGGGAGACCGAGAGTGAAGAGTCTCCAGAAATCGTGGAAGGAGAATTTGTGAAAGGACTAGGATCGTCCATCAAGGAGGACACATGGAAAGTGGTCAAGGGTTCGGGAAAATGCTCAAAATATTTCGGTTCCAGGAGGACTGGGCCATTGATTTCTTAGAGGGAGAGATTTCGACATTTCGGGAACGGGGGATTCGAAAGACAGAGAACAGGGGGGAACGCTTGCATCACAGTTTCCCGAATCGTGAAAGCCAGGAGTTCTTGGTCGTAGACCTTCATTTCAGCATTTCGAAACCTGGGTGTTTGAGAGGCCAAGATTTGGGAGACGTGAAGTCCCGACTCGCGAAGTCGCAAAATCCCGAAAGCAGACGACGCTAGAATAGCACGAGCCAAGCCGTTAATCCTTTTTCAACATTTCAGCAACCAGGAGTTCAAGAGCGAAGGAGTCGTGAGACAGGGAGTCTCGACTCACAGACTCGCGAAATCGCAAATTCTAAAATCCCAAAGAGAAGATCGTGGTCGCAGTTAGATTTCGGCATTTCAGGGTCTAGGAGGTTGAAGGACCAAGAATCGTCTGTAGTCAGAATTGCGAAATCACGAATTCTGAAATCTCGAAAGAGGACCGTGGTCACATGTAGTTTTTTTTTTTTCGACGAACAGGAGTTGGAGGGACAAGGAACATGGGAGAGCTCTCATGCAGGAGTCCTGAAAACCCGAAACGCGAAAGAGGTGTTGGTTCGGAACAGGCAAGAGTGTCGAAAGTGGAGCGTGTGCATTGGTTTTCTCAAGGCCTATGCCAGAGGACAAAAGGACTTGTGGATTTGTTCAAAGGGTTCCAACAGGAGCCCGAAGAGCTATTTCAGCTCAGAAGAAGAACGATCCAGAGACCGGGAGGTCAGTGGACCCTCCTGAGGTAGGGGTTCTACCTCAAAAAGCATATATAAATAATGAATATTCCAGCAAGATTTTATTTATAAAAAGACTAGCCTAAGAACTTGTAATCAATACTTGTGAGTTAGGATATTAATTTTGATGTCTATAAACATAGGGTGATATTCCCGTCTATTTTTCTTTAGCCAAGCAGAATCTGAAAATTCTTGAGTAAGATCATTTCATATATTTTCCTCAACAATAGGGTTGGACCTTGGTGGTAGCAATGGTGGCACTAGGTTCTATGTCAATGATCATCCACCCTTTTTCTTGTTCTGACTCAGAGTCAGATCTCACGTCTGATTCAGAGGCATTCACCTCAGACACCAATGACTGCTTTGAGCAGAATTCAATGGTGTTATGTCAGGGGATCCTATGGAACTTGCACCACTTCCTTGTGTATTTCATTGTCTTCCCATTGTCCTTATTTTTTTGCATTTTATATTGGTTTTCCTAAGGTTATCCATCCTTTCTCTTCCCTTTGTTCTGTGGTTTGGGGACTCCTTTTCCTTGCTTCTGTTGTGAGGGGTTCACAGACCCAAACTATCATGTATTTTGTTTTATCTTCTGCTCGATTTTGACAGTATATCTATAGGACGCACACAAGGATGAGATGTCCATAAAATCTATGTTTGTTTAGATGTATCTATGCAGACCATCGTGTTATTTGAGAACCAGATGTCGCTTAGAGTCTTTTCTCCCATATTCGTTCACAAGGTATGGAACACATTGGTGAACTATGGCATTGTTTGGTCCCTTTATTGTCGCAGTGTGATCGATATTGTATATAAGTAGTCATAACTTCCAATAGGGTAATCTTGTTCCTTAATAGAATCCCTGAAAGAACCCCAAGTGGGAGTGAATACAAATAATGTAGATCCCTTTGTTTCATTTTACTCACAGAAAGTCTCCCACCAATCTTTGACATGGGGGACGGCCTTAAGGAACATAAATGTAATATTTTCTCTATTGAAAATTTTATGGACAGAAAAATACCCTTCTAGAAGGTTTAACCATTTATCTACAACATCTTCATATATTTGACCTTCAAATATAGGAATATCAAAATTTATTTGTACATTGAAGGGGCCAGCACCTCCACTCAAGGAATGTGTGTCGCATGTTGGCAGTCATCGAAGTATTTGCACAAATTTATCCATCATCTCATTCCTCTCTCGCGCAATGGATTCCTCAAGTAACATTTTAAACAGATCTCTTGCCCCATTGTCTCTCTTTTATTCCCCCATGGGTGGTCATCGTGTTCGGCGAGGAAGATCTTGCAAAGGCTCAACTGGTTTGAGTCCCAACTGCTTATACCTTAACCTCATTGAGGACATGCACAGAGAAACAAATCAAGAGAAAATCACTTTGATACCACTGATCCGTATTTATGAGCAAAGATAAATTAAACACGTATCTATAACATTATCATATATATACAGAAAATAAATAAAAGAGATACAGTGAAACTTAACTTCTAATCAATAAAGAAATATGTTGAAACTGTAAAATGTAGAATGAAACAATCTTTCTCGAATAGTGGTAGCTAATATTTGAGAAGATATGTGGTGGATACGCACATTTTGTTGAAATATTGTAACTTTGAAGAATATTCTAATTATATTTGAGTTATTATCTTATAGATCAAACCCCGTTTTGTGGAATGATCATTCCAGGTCTTGTATAAGGTCAAAACCCCTTTCTGGATTGGTCAAACCATATTTATATGGTGGTATTTGTAAAGTCGGACCCTAGTGTTTATAAAGTGGTTTTAACCACTTCTAGATGAAGTAGTCCCTACTAAGTGAAGAGACATAACCCTTGCGCCTCCTCAACTAGTATTTATATGTGAGGATGGTGCCTCACTTTTTTACACTCGCACTCACTCATCTAGTGTGCATATCTTGAAGGTAGCTTCAGTTGCAAGAGGAAGGAGAAGAGAGGCGCATGCTCAGTCTTTATTTATTATTGGTGTTTTGGTCTTAGTCTTGGCATTGTATTGGAAATCTATTATTGAGGAAGTTTTGTTGGGTTTCTGCCCCATTAGGGTTACCCGAGATAAAATGTTGTGTACCTTGTGATTGTGTTTCTTTCAGTGATCCTCTTTATGTTTTATTTTTAGAAATGAATTGAATGCTCATGTAATTTGGAAATAACCTAATAATAGCACTTAAACTTAACATGGTATCATATCTTGACTGAATAGAGCACCTTTCACTAGGTATCTAACAAATTCATTGTTTTCGTAGAAGGAAATTAGGTCTTTTTAGTGAAGAGAAACTTTTTACCAAAAAACTATCTTAGGAAGTGAACCTTTCCCTAGCACATCTTTTTGCAGCTTGAGTGAACTTTTTCAGTGACCATATTCTTCAGAAATTCAAACCCTAGTTTTTTTTGGTATCGGAAAACCAGGAAACCATAACCAATACCAAAAGTACCAGTCCAGATTGGAATTTTTTGAAACAGTTAGCTCTAGCCAACTCACCTCAGCCCATCACGTCTCCTGGTAAGTTCAGTTTCATTTTCTGAGCACTTTCATTTTCTGGTCTCCAAGTCAATATGTGTGCAAGAGCCAAGCTTGTTGACAAGTTAGAAGGTGTGGAAAATTTTCATGCCTAGAAATAAAAAATTGGACTCAATCTTGAAGAGAATGACCTTGTAAAATTCATAAAATAAAATGTGCCAGAACTCGAAGAAGATTAAGCCAAAGAGAAGTATAAGAAGGATATGATTAGGGCTAAAATATTAATTGCAAATTCCATTAAAGACCACTTGATCCCTCAAGTGTCTTCTAAGAATACTCCAAAATATATGTTTGATTCCCTAAACAAAATGTATGAAGGAAAGAACATCAACTGGAAGATGAACTTGAGAACCCAACTCAAGAATACAAATATGCAAAAAGGAGAAATAGTTCAAGACTATTTCTCTAGGTTTTCTCAATTCAAAGAATAGTTAGATGCAATTGGAGACAACTTGTATGAAGACGAACTTATAAAGACAACTCTTAATGGTCTCACAAGACCTTGGGATGCCTTCATCCAAACTAATTGTGCAAAAAAAGAGAAACTCCAATTTGACAGTTTATGGGAAGAATGTGTTCAAGAAGAAGCAAGAGTATCCAACCGAGAAGTTGCCTTATTAATATATGAAGATTAATCCCTAGGAGCTCATGCTAAAGGAGGAAACAAAAAGTTTCATTTTCAAAAGGAGGCCCACTTTCATAAAGAATCTCACCCTCCAAAGGCATTCCATAAATATCATAAGGGTCAAAAAAAAGGGAAAATATTTCTCCTCTTATCAATGTTATCATTGTGATAAGATGGGACACATTTCTAAGAATTTTCCTTCCATAAGGGAAGAATACAATAAGAGAAATAACAAAAGACATCATGCCCATGCAGCTGAAGATGATGAGCCACTCAAGAAGTTGGTTAAAGAAGAGATTGAATATTATGTTTTTTTTTCATCCCTCTTAGGATCTATGACACCTGGAGAGGATACTTGGCTCATAGATAATGGTGCCTCTAATCACATGACAGGTCAGAAAGACATTCTTTCTAGCCTTACAAAAAAGGACTTCCCCCATAAAGTTTCACTTGGATATAATTATCAGTACCCTATCAAAGGAATGGGAGAATCCACTTACAAACTTGATTCAAGAACTCCAATGAGAATGAAGGATGTACTTTTTGTACCAAGTTAAACAAATAACTTAGTTTCTAGATCAACTCTAGATAAGAAAGGTTTAAGAGTTGCATTCATATATGGTGAATTTCTTATGTGGTCTAAAGGAAAAACTATAGAAGATGCAGTTGTTATTGGAACAATAGAAGGTGGATTGTACAAGTTAAAAGGTCACTCATATGTAGCCTTGACTCACTCTACTGAAATTCCTTGTGAACTTTGGCATAGAAGACTATCTCACATCAACTACAAAGCCTCACCATATGTAAGCAAGGTAGTTACAGATTTACCAGAATTAAAGGTTGATCATGAAGGTGTATGCAAGGGATGTGAACTAGGAAAGAACATAAATAATACTTTTCCAAAAAGAGTTAGTAATGTAGAAGGAATCTTGGAACTTGTCCACTCAGATGTATGTGGTCCAATTCAATTAACCTCTCTAAGAGGGTATGTATACTATTTATCTTTTATTGATGATTACTCTTGTAAGACTTGCATTTATTTCTTGAAATCAAAAGATGAAGTACCTGGAAATTTCAAGGAATTCAAATCCTTTGTAGAAAACCTCTCTGAAAGGAAAATCAAGATACTCAGATCAAACAATGGAGGAGAGTACATTTCAAATGAATTTGGAAGCTTTTGCAGAGATGTCGAGATTAAAATGGATATCACCACTCCCTATAATCCTCAAAAAAATGGTGTAGCAGAAAGAAAGAATAGAACGATTATGGAAGTAGTAAAGACTATGATTCACGATCAAGATATTCCAATGCACTTATGGGCTGAAGAAGAAACAAAAATAGTATATGTCCAAAACAGATTATCCCATAGTGAACTTGGATCCAAAACCCCCGAAGAAGTTTTCACCTAAAAGAAGCCAGGAGTAATCCATCTCAAAATGTTTGGTTGTCCAGTATTTGTACACATTCCAAAAGAAAAGAGAACTAAGTTAGATCCTTCAGGAAAGAAGGGAATATTTGTTGGATATTGTGAGGTCTCTAAGGCCTTCATAATTTACATACCAGGTTACCATCATATTGAGATAAACATAGATGTAACCTTTGATGAAGATACAACACTCAAAACATCAACGAAATGTCATCTTGAATAAGTATATGAAAAAGAAAATGTAGCTCTCATAGTTGCAGAACCAGTGAGGAAAGTTATAGTTACCCCTGATGATGAGATTCCAGAAGATCATGATATGATAGAATCTCAAGAACCTCCCTGTATGACGATCTCTCAAAATATAAATCCAGCTTGGGTGAGAGAAATTATTCAAGATGTAGAGAAGTATGGTGCCCTAGAAGGAACCATGAGACAAAGAAAGAAACCTAAGCCATTCTCTAACTATATGGCCTTGATGAGTGATCTCATACAAAAGGAACCTACTTGCATTGAATAATATGTTTAGAAGAAAGAATGGACGAACGTCGTGATAGAATAATACCAATCCATCATAAAGAATGATGTATGGGAAGTATTTCCCAGACCAAAGAACAAATATGTGGTATCTTCCAAGTGGATATACAAAATAAAACATGCAGCAGACAGAAGTATTGAAAAACATCAGGAAATATTTTTGGCTTGTGGTTTTTCTCAAAAGGAAGGTATTGACTATCAAGAAACATTTTCTCTTGTAGCCAGATACACTTCTATCAGAACAATCATAACTCTTGCAACTAAAATGAAGTGGAAGTTACAACAGATGGATGTGAAAACAACCTTCTTAAATGGTTTTATTGAAGAAGAAGTGTATATAGAACAACCACAAGGGTTTGAAGTTGAATATAGAAAGGCTCATGTCTACAAGGTAAAGAAATATGTGTACAGGTTGAAGCAAGCTCCTAGAGCTTGGTATGGCATAATTGATAGTTTCCTGGCAAGCTTGGGATTTACCAAGAGTAAAGTTGATTCTAACCTTTACTTCAAGGCTATGAATGATGAGTCTATCATATTTATACTATATGTGGATGATATATTCTTGGCTGGAGAATAAAATATCATCATGGATTGCAAGAAGAATCTTACTACATATTTTAAGATGAAAGACCTAGGCTCGATGCATTATTTCTTAGGTCTTGAATTTTGGCAGAGCCCAGAGAAGATCTTCCTTAACCAAGGGAAGTATACAGTTGAAATAGTGAAGAGATTTGACATGTCAAAATGTAAAGCCATGAAAACACCCATGGAAACGAATTTGAAGCTCCTGGTTGATACTTCGTGAGAGTTGGTTGATGCTACTCTATACAAACAGATTATTGGATCGTTGGTGTATCAAACAAATACTATGCCAGATATATCCTTTGCTTTGAACACCTTGAGTCGGTATCTGGTGGAATCCATACATATTCACCTTGTAGTTTCAAATCATGTGATGAGATACCTTAAGAGTAATTTGGATTATGGTCTCTATTGTACTGGAGATCATGACTTCAGACTGTCTGGTTATACTGATTTAGATTGAGCTAGAAGTGTCTAAGATAAAAAAAGAACTTCAGGATGTTGTTTCAGTTTGGGGTCAGCCATGGCTTCATGGCAAAGCAGGAAGCAATCCAATATTTCTCTCAGCACGGTAGAAGCGGAATACAATATAGCATGTTCCGCCGGTTAAGAATCCATATGGATTCAGAAGTTGTTGACAGGTCTATTCGATCTGGAGATGGAAGCCACTGTGATTATATGTGATAACCAGAGTTGTATAAAAATGACGGAGAACCCAGTGTTCAATTATAAGTCGAAGCATATAGAGATCTAGTATCACTAGATCTGTGATATGGTGTAGAGGGGAGTTGTAAAGCTCCAATATGTTGGCACAGATGATCAATTTTCATATGTGTTGACCAAGCCTCTATCTCATGTGAAGTTTGAGTACTTTCGATACTAGCTTGGAGTTGTATGAAAGAACCTCCCTCGAAAGGGGGAGTGATGTTGATGATACTATGGTATCCTGACCAATAACGGGTAGCTCCGATAGGATTTTATATCCTAGGGGATTGATCTTCCCTAGGAATATCTTGAAGTTCTGGTAAGGATGGTCTGTCAGAGTACCTGTGGATGTATATGCCACTTGTGGTTAGTAGTGGTAGCTCCGTATGGATTTCATATCCTAGGGAATCTTATGATTCATGGGAAGATCCAGAAGGTCCGGTAAGGAAGGTCTGTCAGAGTACCATGTGGTATCTTGTTAGGATTTTATATCCTAGGGAATATTATGATTCCTGGGCAGATCCCGAAGGTCAAGTAAGGACGGTTTGTCAGAGTACCACAAAATGTTGTTGTTGTTGCACCTACCTCATTATGTTTCTACATGTTGATGATGTTATTGTACCATCCTCGTGTTGTTGATTATGTTGTTGTACCATCCTTGTGTTGTTGATGATGTTTTTGTTCTAGCTTCATGTTATTGATGTTGATGTTTCAGCATCATGTTGTTGATGATGATGATGATGTTACTCCAACTCCATGATGTGAACGATGATGATATTAATGATGAGAAAAAATTATGATGATTTGTAGATGTGATAGTCAATGTTCCAGATGTTGATGATGATGTTTCCCTCTCCTTCTCTTGATGATATTGTATTGGTTCATGTCAGTAGAATACCCTTCTCGTTAAGGGGGAGTGTTGAAATATTTTAATTTCGAAGAATATTCTAATTATATTTGAGTTATTATCTTATAGATAAAATCCCCTTTTGCATATTGATCATGTTGGGCCTTGTATAATATCAAAACCCCTCTTTTGGATTGGTCAAACCATATTTATATGGTGGTATTTGTAAATTCGTCCCCTAGTGTTTATAAAGTGGTTTTAACCACTTCTAGAAGAAGTCAACCCTAGTAAGTGAAGAGACATAACCCTGGCACCTCCTCAACTAGTATTTATATGTGAGGATGGTGCCTCACTTGTTTACACTCACACTCACTCATCTAGTGTGCATATCTTGAAGGAAGTTGCAGTTGCAGGAGGAAGGAGAAGAGAGGCACATGCTCAGTCTTGATTTATTCTTGGTGGTTTGGTCTTAGTCTTGGCATTGTATTGGAAATCTATTATTGAGTAAGTTTTTTTGGGTTTTCTCCCCCATGAGGGTTTCCCGGGATAAAATGTTGCATACCTTTTGATTGTATTTATTTCATCTATCCTCTTTATGTTGTTGTTTTAGAAATGCATTGAATGCTCACGTAATTTGGAAATGACCTAATAGCAACACTTAAACTTAACACATTCATCTAAGCACATTAAAATTAGGCCTCCAGGCCTTTTTATCATCAAGAAGTAATCAGAAAACCCTAGACATCCAAAAACCTAACCCTAGGAGATGAAGCACCAAAATTCATGTGGGCCTCGATGGGGTAAGTCGGTACATCAACCTCCCTAGGTCATAACTTTTTCATATGATCTTTGTTTTAGGCGCACGATATCCCGTTGGAAAGGTCTAACCAAGGAATACACATTATGTCCTCACAAGTTGAATTGGATACAGTGTGACTGTAGCGAGCCCAAAAAATGTTGTTTAGGGCCTCAAAACGGCCCTGGAAGTTTAGGACCCGAAAATCTAGAAAAAAACTGTGAAGATGAAAATTGTATGTGAGTCAGTTGGAAGAGGTAGGTGGCCAATTAAATCCACCTGGATCATTCAACTTTGAAATATTTTGTACCAATTTCAACTTCAATGGAATCCATAGAAATACCAATTCTAGTTACATCTTTAGCAACATTGATTCTAGTTGGATCCATAACAACGTCTTCAACCCCTCTTTCTACAACATTAACACCAAAATCATCTAAAGAAGAAGGAGGTTGTTTTGTTGTTATTGTACTACATAATATTCATTCTTCCCAAAGCTATTCCTCAATGGCTTGAATCAAAGTATCCATGTTTAGTTTTGTCATCAACCATTATTTTCATTTTTGGGCAACAACTAATTTATGTTATAACTCTTTATTTATTCTTCTCAATTGAATTATTTCAGATGAATTCGATGCTAAGGTTTGAATCATATAAGCATTTTGTGGCATAACTTCAACTTCTATAGGTCTTGTGGCAATGTTAATATTATAGGGTTCTATAATATCCTTAAATTCGATAGATTTTGTAGCAAATTCAACTTCAATATATTTCATAACAATATCGATTCCAATAAGATTTGTAGCAACATCGATTCCAACTATATCCATGCCAACATATTCAAACTGTATTTCTATATTATTAGCACAATCTTCATGTGAAGCAGAAGGTGGGTGTTGTTCTACTATCATACTACATACTATCAAGGAAAATAGGCCTTTTTGAAGATCTCAAATTTTTGAAGGCCTATTTTCCTTGAAATGCTCCATATGAAATTTATTAACAAACAATTTTCTTATTTTCCTCTTATCATGTCAATTTTTTGTAGTGGAAACCTTTGTCATAATGGATTATGTAGCAATGCTTACCCAAGGTCTTCTCTTATTCTTTCTAGACTAATATTTTGTAGTGGTTCTTTTTTAGTAATAGCTTATGCAACAATGCTTTATGTGGTTCTTCTATATTTGGAGCCTTCCTTTTTTGTAGCCACTTTTTATTTTCCCTTCTTTTGACCCACCAAAAATGTTATCTCCTCAATGGAACTATCAATTTCTTCAACCTCAAAATGACTATATATTTTTTCTTTGGACGCCTCCTCAATTGTCACTTATTTTGGGCCTCCATTCATTGTTTTTTCTAGTCCATACTCTGCAACAAATTGTTCCCAATTCCAACCATCCCAAGAAAAAGAATCCATGGATAATAATTTAATCAACCCATGGTGAGGTAAACTCCTTTTACAATATTGGTGTTTTCTTGACATCCTTTCTAATAACTATAGAGATATGAGTAATAAGAAATGAATGTTTATAAGGCAATGATGTCATAAATGAGAATGATTCCATAAACGAGAAATAATATTGAAGTTGTATATAAAAGGTAGACTATGTTGGCCCTCACAAGTGAGATATTTTTGGATATACAAGGTCATTTTAGACTATAGTTAGCTAAATGATTCCCACTTTACACATTTCCCTCTATAAACAATAGTCTCATTGCTCACTAGAAAATCTATGTGTTCAATATTGACCATAGATAGTCACTCAAACTAGTGTTCACCTTCCACTAAATGATTCCCACTTTACACATTTCCCTCTATAAACAATAGTCTCATTGCCCACTAGAAAATCTATGTCTTCAATATTGACCATAGATAATCACTCAAACTAGTGTTCACCTTCCACAGATAACCCCATTACTTGTGAGATGACTTCTTCTATGATAGAATGGGAAGGCCTCTTACCATGGTTGAGCTTCCTTGGAATGTTCATGAAAATTCAAAGGCTATTCCCATATCTAATCGCTAAGGGCACTCAAAATAGCTCAACCAATCTACTTCTCAAAAAATCCTTATTGTTATTGGGTTGACTGGAAAAATACTAGTTCCTATTGGTTCACGGCACTCATTCGGATAAAATATTCTTGAGATAATAGTCTAGAGGAAATAACAAATGAAAAATGGCTAGGATTTTCAAAGAGGCTGGAGTATATGGAAATAATTATATTGATTTAGAAAGAATGGTGGCACTTGAGGGAGTTAAAATTGCTTTGATATGGTAAAATATGTAATGGTGATGTTATTAGCTCAAAGTACACTCGCAGGGATGTGATATAATATATCGAGCATGGTATGATCAACAAAAAAAAATGGCATGGGAATTAATTTGTTTTTTCCATGCAAAAGGTGATGATGTCATAAAATGGTCATGTCTACGCAAGTAAAAAAAAATTCAAGTGGTAGTCATGGATTAAGGTGGAGAGTTATTTAAACAATATATAAGATTCTAAAAAAAATTGTTTAACTCATGGAAGAATAGGTACCATAAGATTCAGTGTAATAGAATGTGAAACTGGAGTTGTTAAAACTGTGATGTTTGTGGTAGCAAGTGGCTGCAAATTACATAGGAATGTGAAGGCATAAGAATTTAATGTAAAACTATTGGGAAAAATGTGTAGTATGGAAATAATGGTGTGAATCGAGGAAAGGACACACGATATCTTTAAATAGCAGTGATAAGGCATGAAAATATTTGAATTACTCAAATAAAACATTTTGTATCCTTTGGAAAGGATCACTAAAAAACAATTTTTTGAGTGACTAGAAAACATGGTTCTACAATCACTCATGAAAATTATGTAGCAATAGCACAGAATATAATTATGGAACCCTACAATTAGGTAGTGACCAAAAAACAATATGGTTTAGGATAAATAGTTGTAAGAGAAATTTATTTCTTTGGAATCTTGTTTGGTGTTTTTTTTTACCATGTCTCTCAACAAAATGATTTTCAAACAATATATATTTTATTATTCTCAAATAATTTTCTAATTAGAATTATTTATTTCCATGTTAACTATTTTTCGATATCAAATTTGAATAATAGATAGTTTTAATAAAAAGATGTATATTCTCATGGTCCATGTGGGTAAGGTGAATTAGTGAAAGTGTGATGAATTAGCTAGGAAAGTTTCTAAGGATAAGTGAGACACCACAAAATATATGTAAAAATTTTAGGTTTATATAATGTTTTTACAAAAGGAAAATGTATTATTGAGTTAGGAATAAAAGTCAAACTTTAGAGCTATATTGCAAAAATGACTTGTACTTTGTAAAATTTAACTACACTTGTAGAAATGAAGTACTTTGTAAAATTTAATTACACTTGCAAAAATGAAATAATATTTGTAGAATTGAAATAACAAACACTTTTTATCAAATTATCTAAGCTACAACATAATTCTAATTTTTAATGGAGAGAATTTCAAGTGGCCAATATTCATGAATTTTTAATGGAGAGAATTCAATTTATATTGCTTGAGTATCTAGTTCCCAAATTATGCTTGCAGTATGCATAGACCTAGTGGAGTGATTGGAAATGGGAGAGGTAAAATACCTTCACCATATGCATGGCTAAGGATATAGGGCATTCTGTCCAAATCTAGTGCCACAACTTCATTTCAACAACCTTTGTGGGTTAATTCAAAGAACACAACTTGCATTTTCAAGCTAATAATCTTATGGAAGTCAATTCTAGAACCAAAGAAAGTGATGTTCTCCTAGTTTTTTTTTAATTATAGGGGGCTACCAATAGCAAAGAGAATTTTTTTCCTGGGAGTTTTAAAATCACAATGTCATAAGTATGGGTAATTTAAACCCTAAATAAAATGTTTTGTTTATATGCTTTTGTCAAATCCACATGGGCATAGGTAGGATTTGTTTTTTAGTCATGCCTTCCATTTTCCATCACATGGAAAGATGTTCTCCTATAGGATAGGTTATCAAGGGATATTAAGTTCAACCCCTGCAGAATGCTTTTTCAATTTCAAATTATTTACTTTCTATGAACCTTCTTACACCTTCTCTTAGTATGATAATACACTAACACATGTTAAACTATCCTTGCATATATCATAGTGCAAATTATTTACTTTCTATGAACCTTCTTACACCTTCTCTTAGTATGATAATACACTAACACATGTTAAACTATCCTTGCATATATCATAGTGCAAACGTGAAAAATAAGAATGGAGATAGATTACCTGCAAAATATTTTGAAATTCTAGGGAGATGTCTCTTACAGGGTTAGTTGGGAGCCACTTATCCCATTCCATCCCACATCAGTTCAATCACAACATAACTACCACCATTGGGTTGGCAGACTAGATAGAGAGAGGAAGGCGTGGCACCTCCTAAGTCTAGAGATTGATGGGAGTTTCTGATTTAGGATTTTTGTGTAATAATTGGTTAAGACCCTAGGTGATCATGTCAAGCTCTACTTTTTGTAGGCATAATTGTTTAGTGTTTATGTATGTATTTTTAGTCCTTGTGGAATCTTGGACCCCTAAGTGATTATGACAAGATCTAATTTTTGTGGGCATCATTGTTTAGTGTTTATATATGTAGTTTTAGGCCTTTATGTCTTGTGGTTCTATACTATTGGTTTTGGATTAAGGAAAGACAAGTTTTGAGTTTTGTCTTTTATTTCTCAGGTCACTTTTGGATGCATGTGCAACTCACCCCTTTTGTATTAAAGCATATGTAAAATAATTTTCACCCAATTCCCTTTTGTATTAAAGCATATGTAAAATAATTTTCACCCAATTGAATAATTAACATTAAACAATAATATGGTCACTTATTATTATAATTTGTTTAAAATTTTGGTTATATTAATAACTAACTCAAATCCATCTTAACCTTAAATTTATTAAAAGTTGAAAGTGATCAAAATCTCCTAAATTTATTAAAAGTTGAAAGTGATCAAAATCTCTAAAAGTACAAACCTTTTTTAGAATTATTTATTATTATTAATTTGTGATACACGTTACAAATTTAAATAGGGGGGTCATTTCTCCCACAAACAAGGGGTCTCACACACCAATTTGGTGTATGGCTTAACCGTGACCTTATTATTATTATTATTGTTATTATTAAAATTAAACTAATAAATTGGGTTTAAATGGATCTATTCAAATTAGCATTAAATACCTTACCTTAAATTAACTATAATTAAATTATTAAAAAAGAAATTAACACAATTTACTTTATATATAAATTTACAACTCTAAATAGTTGTGCACATGAGGTCCTTTCTCCCACAAATAAGGGGTCTCACACACCAATTTGGTGTATGTCTTAACCCTGGCCTTATTATTACTATTATTATTATTAACTATTAAATTGGGTTTAAATCTATGTTGCACGAGTTTCCAAAACGTGGGAAAGTTGGGAATGTGGATACGAGTGTGTGGAACTAGTAGAAGTTTCCCTCAAATTTATATATTAAAAAATATATATATTAAAAAATTATGAGAAATATTATATATTACAATGATACTTTAAATCTTATTTCAATATAATTGAAGTTGAATAGAGAACAATGTTTCTCCTATTACAACAACTACAATATTAAAATTACTAATACAATAAAATTGAAGTTGAATAGAGGACAATGTTTCTCCTATTACAACAACTACAATATTAAAATTACTAATTCAATAAAATTGAAGTTGAATAGAGGACAATGTTTCTCCTATTACAACGACTACAATATTAAAATTACTAATTTAATTCGTGCTAAAAATTATATGAATATATTTAACACGATTATGAAACTTTAATATCCATAAGTATTCCATTAGAAAATGAGAAACAAAATTGAAAAATACATATATACAATTTTAACATGTTTTTAAAATTAAACTTTACATATATAAACTTTAAACATCTTTGTAAATTTGAAGCATTATTCTTTTTTTATTGAAAAAAACAAAATAGTACTACTCTTATAATATGAAAATACAATAAAAGTCAATGATATGGTTGGTTGATATCAACTACAGAGTGGAGAAAATGCTTGTTAAGGATAGGGTATTGATTTATTAGGCTTTCATGTTTAGTTTGGCCTTGAAGGAAAACATAAATGCATTAAAAGTTTTTTAAAAGTATTATTAAGTTTTTTACTTTACTAATTTTTGAAATAATATTTACCGTCTTAGTTTTATAGGGATATTTTGAAGAAATATAATGAAAATATTTGTAAGAAATTATGTATTTGTAATAAATGAATAAATATATTTACATTTTAATTTAATATAATTCTAATTTAAAGCTCTTCTTTTAGGACACTGGTTCTCAAGCTCCCATTTCTTTGATGTTGAAGCTCCCAAAAAGCTCTCAAGTTCCCAAAATAGTTCCCAACGAATTAGTTGGGGAAGTTCCTAACTACTTCCCAAACTCTGGGAAGTTCCGGAGCTTGGACACTAGATGTTGAAAATGGGTTGAGCGGTTTCGTATGGTTTAAATGAATTTATTCAAATTAGCATTAAATCTAAATAGTTGTGCAAAAAGGGTCCCACAAACAAGGAGGTATCCCGTGACCACATCATCATCATTATTATTATTATTAAAATTAAACTAATAAATTGAATTTAAATAAATTTATTCAAATTAGCATTAAACACCTTACCTTAAACTAATTATAATTAAATTATTAAAAAAAAATTAACACAATTTACTTTATATATAAATTTATTTTTCAAATCTCAACACAGATTCGTAATTTGATTGGACAATGTTAAGGTGACCTAAGTTCATATCCATTCTTTCAAATAACAGCATTGAAAATGTTTTAAAAGCTATTCGAAACTACCACAAAATAATGAGTATGCCAGATTACTAAACTCCCCATAAAGCCGCAGGGAAAAGCCAGGCAAATCTACGAAAGTTACCCGATTAGGGTTTACATGTAATGAAGTCTGTTTAGCTTTAGAGTGGTAGTCTGCCTTTTCATTCGAAGAAACAAGTTTTCAAAGGAAAATTCATGGATGGTTTGTGTGAAAGGAGCTTTCATAAGCATTTTCTTCCCCGCAGAACAGCTCTGCTTCGAGCTTTTACTCAAGGTATAAACTCATGACAGTATATCATTTAAATTATTTTAGTTTTGTGAAGGTATCAGGTTGCGGTTAAGCGAGGTGTGATATTTGATTCAAATTGACAGTTGTCTGTATTACAATAACTAATCAAATTGCTTGAGTTCGACTGCAGAATTACACCTTCTTGTGGAGAAATGTGACCCTAAAAGTAAGTTTAGTGAACTGTTGCGTTTGAATATTGAATATTCCCTATGAATTTTATCAGTTGAAAGAGGCCATCTAATGATTTCTAATGCAGGGGAACCCTTATGCCTCTACGCCTCCTCTCGAGGCAAATGGGCCGTAAAACAACCGGAAGAATACCTTCCCTGTACTCGTCCAGAGCACTACATTGGTGTGAATAAGAAAATGCTCGAAATGAGCCTAATGGAGTGGATTCGATTTGTAGCCATGTGGTCAGATGCTTGGTTGGTCAGATATACGTTTTACATGGGAGCTCGTCTCAATGCAAAGAAAAGGTTAGATCACTCAACGAAAATTTATTAATTGTGACTGATTATTAGGGCTAATAATCAGCTGCAATTTACTGTAATGGTAGTGAACTCTGACTAATCAGCTGCACTTTACTGTAATGGTAGTGAATTCTTAGGGTCTTTGTATTAGGGTCTTTGTAGTGGTGTATTGAATTTATTAAATATGGATATTGATTCTCAATTATAGATGGGTTAATATTTAAAACAAATACTATATAGATGGGTTAATATTTAAAACAAAACTATTTTTCCATAATGGTAGTGAACTCTGACTAATCAGCTGCACTTTACTGTAATGGTAGTGAATTTTTAGGATCTTTGTAGTGGTGCATTGAATTTATTAAATATGGATATTGATTGCCAATTATAGATGGATTAATATTTAAAACAAATACTAGTTTTCCATATTATAAAGTTTGGGGAAAAAGTTTTAGTATTTTTCCTTATTTAGAGAATGGTACCTAAAGTAAACCCTAGAATATTAAGTATTAAGGTAAACCCTAAAATATTCAGGGTACAAGGTATCTTCTCTAATGATGTATTGAATTTATTGAATATGGATATTAATTCACAATCATAAGTGAATCTAGATTTAATATCCAAAACTAAATACTTCTGCTCTTTAAACCATTACAACAATATATATACTTTAACCTTATATATATATATATATATATATATATTCATCTTCCTCTTCATCTTCATCTTCATCTTAATCTCTATCCTACAAAAACATATAAAAAAATCCCACCTAACTCATTATCATTATCCTACTCCTATTCTACTACCATATTTCACATCTGACAAACCAATCACATTAAAAATATAAAAATAAATCTGACCCATAACAAATCTTTCACATTAAAATATTAAAAATATATCACATTAAAATAATAAAAATATATCTCAAACTGATAAAGAATTTTGTGATCCATCCCGAGACTCTTCATGCACTATCTCTATTACATACCTCATATCTAAAGGGAAGATAATTTCTGTTAAAAATAATTAAAAAATGAATTCATAACTAATCACTTATCCTACTTTTCCCACATAACAAACCTATCACATTATTTTATATATATATCAAGGTTAGCAACGTGGAAGTATCTATCAAACTAGACACAAGTAATCAACCTATCGATTACTGGAATTGTTAATTTCAAGCATATATATGAAAACCCGTTTTACATTTGTGAAATAAGTTGTACTCTCATTCGATGATCCATATAGAGCTTCACCAACCAATCAAATATTGAAATTGCAAATATTGAAATTGCAACAAATATTGAAATTGCAAATATGAATGTCAGGTTTGTTTTTAAGTTCATCCAGACTAGGTTTCGATATGTAGAAAGCACCCAATTGTATTGTATACCGATTACCTCTTCTTATATGCAGATTGACGAAGCTGGATGATACATATCTTGAGTTTACGCAGATAACCAACCATTCAAATAGTGATATTACAAATTTAAATCTTAAGCTTCCCAACTTTGAAGTGTATATCAAACTTAACAAACCATCGAAATAGGAGATTGGAAATTTGAATCTCAAGCTTCCCAACTTCAAACTTTGTTTAGCTGTGTGAAGAACATGAAATGATTTACGTGTGCCAAATAAATTCAGCACAAACAACAGTAGTTGCCTACTGTACATGAAACTAATGGTCTCTCCGGTTGTGCATGCGCTTTGGCATACAGTATAGTATGACTATTCTGTGTATTATTTTGATTTGGGGTTGGCATTTTTGCAGGGCCATTCTGTTTGAGAAGATAAATAACTTGAACACTCTTCTCGAGCAGATCGAAATATATTATGCCTCGGAAGGGATACCACAACATGTGGAAAACTTGTTCAATATGAGGAAAACCAGGGCTATTGGAGCGAGCAAGAATAACCCCATTGAAATTGGGGGAGGAACTACGAATAGCAGTGACACAAGACGAGATGTTGAGAGTGAAAATTCTGCGGAAGAAACTACGAATAGCGGTGACAGAAGACGAGATGTTGAGAGTGAAAAACCTAAAGAAAATCACATTGTCGTGGAAGATAATCCTCTTGTTCAAGAAAGAGATGAAACTTGCTGCGCAAAATGCAATAGATTATACCAGGCAGGCCAGTTTTGGATACTGTGTGACGCCTGCGACAGGTGGTTTCATGGGCGTTGTGTGCGTGTGACTAAGAAGCAAAGCGAGGACATTGGATTCTACAAGTGCCCAGAATGTCGTGTAAAAGAAAGATCGAGAAAACGTAGAAGGGAATAGGATGATGGGTTGCATGCCCTTCCAAGTTGGAATTTTATAAACCTATGCTGCCTTTTTCAACGGTACATGTCGAATAAATGTCATGAAACATCTTTCCTTCATAGTTTTTTTTTT
>ML793402.1:212043-222393 GCA_009831015.1 Picea engelmannii
TCCTTTAATTGATGTAATCCACACCTGGGTGTTCTGGGTTATCGGATAACTGATGGGTACCCTTGCATCATCATAAGGGCCCATCATTAGATATTACCAACAATAAAATTTATGTAAAACTGCAGCATATGTGCAAAAATTCAAATCAAGTAACCACTAAGTTCTGCGCAAACTTCACTTGCATGATATATCATAGTGGAGGTTCTAAAAATATAGACGAGGGTGTATAAAAAAATATGCAGGGTCTCAATCGTCAACCAAAGACGAGAAAAGGGAAAACATTTGATCTTGTCAAGGTAAAACCCGACTATTGAAATTACTGGGTACCGACGAAAAAACCTTGAGGCTAAGGCATAAACCCCTCAAAGAATATATGGAAGAAAAAATATAGCGAACTAACATAAATCTTACAGTAAATGCATAATAGGAAACATATATGTAATAACAAGAAGTCGAAGAGAGATATTATTGGAGAAGTAAGGTTCATTCCAACTACAAACAGTTATCATTTCGAAGGGTAAAATGCAAGAAAAGTTAATAATTTAAACAACCCACAAAGTTACAGGAAAATATCGAATGGTTAAGAGAGTCTTCTTACCAGTTAAAGGCGTCGAACTTGAATACGTTGGAAAGGTTCATAGAAGGCCCGAGGAAAACTATAACGCCCAGAGCATTACCCAACAAACTTCCTAAGAAATGAAAATGAGAATGGAGCATCTAAACCTGCAATCTGTAAACTCGAAAAAGGGGAAAATTGTTAGGAAGCATACAGGGCCTAAGGAAGAAGTGAATAATGCGAGAAAGAGATAAGTGTGGGAGATTTAGGGAAAATACAATATTCACAAGAAAACTTAATGCATTACCAAACAACATGTATGCAAGTTTTAGGACAACGACCGAATAACCCTCCTCGAGATGAAAACCTCAAGTTGTGGTGCATGTAGGACCGTTGCATGATAAATGCTCCACAGATAATGTGGGATAACAAGGAGGAGTTGGCGAATTTTTAATGCGAACAACTACCATAAAATGAGTTTAAACCTCTTAAATCACCCAAATGAATTCCTCCGGACTAAGCAATCATGGAGAAGGACAGGTGTAACGTGAATGGATTGGCTTACAATGATAGGTCATTCCAAATAATTTGTTTCATAATTTAATAAACCCTACTTATCGAAAACCGAGTTTATATATGAAGAATTACCATAAGACAACATTAAGAAACATATGGTATAAAGTAAATAAAAGACTATAAGTATAAGAACATGGTAGAAACAATTGTAAACCTATATTCATAGGAGCAGGAATATATCTAGCAACCAATTCATCGAACATTAAAATAGAGATCGCCACTTAAGTAATAAGTTATATATTATAGCTTATCAAATATTGGTCTTAAAGAGATGAGACTTACTAGGATAACTCATATAAGGGTGGACAATAATAACTACAAGACTTTATAAAAAGATATGTTAAGGTGATAAAGGTTTTTCCATATAGGTATGTAGTCCCTATGAGTTTATCATCATAATCAAAACGCTGGAAGGATAATGAAATTTTCCGTATCGTAAGGGAAACAAGGAAAATTATAAGATAGGTATAAAAGTAAATATGAAAATAATGATGGCGAAGAACCATTAAAGAATATGCTGGTTATATATATATATATATATATATATATTGGAATTTAAGGTCTATGACATAATGGTATCAGAGTTTTAGGTTAGAACACTTGGCCTTTTATGGGATTTATCATAGAAAAAATCTAACATGAATTTTTTTTTTATTTTCTTCTTACCACTAGGAAGAAAAATAAATTGTTTTTGAAGGAAAATGACAAAATTACTTGAGGCTCAGGGAGAAGAACATCATCAAGAGAATCCTGAATAAGGGAATATAGTTGATGGACATCTCTAGGTGGATCTGAATAATGAAATCCATTCAGAAATTATAAAGCCAGTAACAGATCTGAGAGAAGAACTAAAAACAATAAGAGCAGATAATGAAAGGATTTTAAATACTCAAGAGGAACTAAATGCAATCCTGCTAGAGAAATTATGCAATCAAATGTTGATAAAAATAAGGGACAAAATTCTAGCAACTCTATGATAACCCAACCAAAGAAGAAAGTAAGAAAATTGGATTATCTTGAATCTGAAATAGAATCAGTATACAAATAAGAAATGGAAACGTCTACCAAAAGTAGTTATATTCCTAAATAGAGTACCAAAAAGAAACCTAAACAACATGATGAAGTTATGGGAGAATTTAAGAAGATTAAACCACCAACCTTTAATGGGGAAGTGGAGACTAGTGAATAAGCAGAGGCATGGCTCTCTAGTATGCATAAATAGTTTCAAATCTACAATTACTCAAGTTAGCATAAATCTCATATGGATATTTACAATCTGGCAGAAAAGGTAGACATGCGGTGGCAGGATATAAAGAGAGTGAAAAGTATTAAGGAAAGAAAAATCATTTAGAAAACCTTTAAGAGATATTTTAAGAAACAATATATGTCTGAATAGTATTATGAGGAAAAATCAAAGGAGTTCTATGAACTGAAACTGGGAAATCTTACAATGAAATATTTATGTAGTAAGTTTCTAATTTTGCTACATTATGTACCTTATAAAGTGGATGAAAAAACAAATATTCGGTGATTCTTAATTTTCTTGCCTAGTTCTTATAAAGATCGAATTGAGTTTTATAACCCAAAAAATTTGGAAGAAACCATGAGGAAATCCAAAATCTGTTTTGAACAGTATAAAAACAGAAAATGAGAACTCAAGGAATTGGAATGGGAAAAAGGTTGAGGGGTTTGACCCTAAGAAGAAAGGGGGAGCTTACTCTAATATGAATGATGATAAGAGATTTCAGGGAGGCAATAATTTCATAATAAGTAAACCTTCCAATCATCCTGAAAATACGGGAATTAAACCACCAACCTTCTTCAATAAAGAAAATTCCCAAAAAGAGACAGTGAAATTTTGGGAATGCAGTGGTCCTCATTACTATAAAGATTTTCCTCTCAGGAAGAAGGGAAATAACAATGTGCAAACATTACAAGAAGCAACTATAGTTGGTGATCTGGCAAAGTCTGCACCAAAAATCAACGCAACGTTGGAAAATCGACAGACAAATCATCAAAATTCAATGGTAGAAATTGAAAGTATGATACATAATCAACTAGTTATTGTTTGAAAATTCCTAGTTAGTACAATTAGCTACAGGAACTAAAAGAAGAATTACAGATGTTGTTAAAACCTGTGAACTTGGTATTAATGAATTCAAAACATAGATAGACTTAAACATATTGCCTTTAGGGTCATATGATGTGGTAATCGATATGGATTGGATCGAGAAATTTAAAGTGGTCTTAGATTGTTACAATAAACCATTTACCTATGTAGACGAGAGGGGTAACATTATAAAAATTAAAGGAGTATCAAGACTTGTTAGTATTATAGAAATAACAACTTTACAAGTTAAAATATGCATCTGAAAAGGGTGTAAAATACTTGATGTACACATAAATTATAATGAAAAAAAGGAAAGTAAAAATGAGATATAACTTTCCTGTATTATAGGAGTTTCAGGATGTATTCTAGAATATTCTCGGACTACCTCCTAGTAGACAAATAGATTTCTCTATAGACCTAATACCTACAACATTACTTGCTTCAAAATCTCCTTATAGGATGAATATCCTAGAATTAAATGAATTAAAAATTCAATTGCAAGAATTGATAGATAAGGAATATATATGACCAAGTGTGTCTCCATGGGGAGCACCAGTAATTTTTGTGAGAAAGAGAGATGGAACTTTACATCTCTGTATTTATTACAGAGAACTTAATAAAATTACTATTAAAAATATATACCCATTAGCTCGTATCGATAATCTATTTGATCAAGTACGGGGAGCTACAATATTTTCTAAGATTGACTTATGTTCTGGTAAAGGATGAATAAAATTATAAAACAATATTTTGAATGAGGTACAGACATTATAATTTTTCGTAATACCTTTTGGACTGACTAATGCCCCAACCTCATTCATGTGCTTGATGAACAATATTATGGGAAAGTGTCTATATAAATTTATGATCGTATTTATAAACGATATACTCATCTATTCAAAGGATGAAAAGGAGCATGAAGAACACTTAAGAATAGTATTACAAATAATAAGAGAACAAAAATTATATGCAAAACTAAGTAAGTGTGAATTTTATAAAGATCAAATTCAGTATTTAGGACATATAATTTCCAAGGAAGGTATAGAAATTGATCTAAACAAAATAAAGGCTATAATGAATTGACATGAGCCTAAATATGTTTCGGACATAAGATCATTTATGGGTATAACTGGTTATTACTGGAATTGTATTGAAGGGTTCTCTAAGATTGTATACCCCATAACATCGTTACAAAAGAAAGGAACTAAGTTCATCTGGTCTGAGAAATGTCAAGAAAGTTTTAACAAATTAAAATAACTCTTAACTACAACTCCTATATTAAAATTGGTAGATCTAGATAAGGACTTTGTAGTATGTATGGATGCATACCATGAAGATATTGGTGGTGTGTTAATGCAAGAAAACCATGTAATATATTATGAGTCTCGAAAATTAAAGAAACATGAAGAAAATTATGTAACTCATGACTGGGAATTGGTTGCAATAATACATGCATTAAAGATGTGGTGGCACCACTTGGTAGGCCGAAAAATTCTATTGTTGACAGGTAACATCACCTTAAAATATATGTTTGATAAAAAAAATTAAATGCTCACCAAGAAAGGTGGTTAGCATTCTTAAGAGCGTTTGATTTTGAGAAAAAACGCTTAAAGAGAAAATAAAATAAGGTGGCAGATACATTAAGTAGACATGAAAATATACTCTATATAGTTACTAGAAGTAATTACAAAACAAATTTAGAAGGAAGAGTAAGAATAACAACTGAAAAAGACCCAGAATATCAAAATATCAAGTTAAAGATTGTTGATAATTGAGTAGGAATGGAAGAATCAAACTTTAGATTCTCGAAAAGTGGATTGTTAATGTATAAAAACATATTATATGTACCGGAATCTAAATAAATTAAGTTTTTAATTCTAGTTGAATTGCATAAGAAACCATATTCTGGACATCTAGGTTACCATAATTGATTATTGTGCTAAGAAAAGAACTCTATTGGCCAAATATGAAAGATGGAATAGTTGAATATCTAGCTAGATGTTTAGAGTGTTGTTGGTGAAAGATTGATCAGATCAGGGTCCTTCTCAGGTTACCAACAAAAGGTACCGTGTAGTCTAGAGTGCTATCATTTTCATCTCCTCTGAAGAGAAGAAGTCTCACCGAAGCATAGATAAGACAAAAGGATATGGAAGGGAAAGGAGAATATTTAGGAGGGTTCACAAAACCTTCAAGATTCATCCTGATCTCGTGCAAGACAACCCAACTACAGAACATATCTAAACTCATATATGCAAGAACTGAAGCTACTTAGGCTACGGAAATCATTCAAACACAGAAACATCATGCGAGACTTATGAAGCATAAATAAGTACTGAAAAGATACAATGCAGAAGTACAAACACAGAATGAGGAAACATATTTTCAAATTTTGGATCCTTCTTCATACATTATCTTCAGATATTTCTTAGTTACAACCTCTGAGATACAAAGTAGTGCTCTATTATATAATCTTGTCTCTGGACCCATGTTGCAGAGCTCTATTTCCCAAAATGGTGTACAAATTACATTTACAGAACTCAAACCCGACTTATAAACAATAGACAACAACCCTTTACAATCATGATCAAACCATGCTTATAATTATGACACCAACCAACCCTTTTTCAGTCATATTCATCCCTACATATAAGTTAAGGCGTGTCTTCTGGCTTTGAGATCGCATGATTTCTTGTTTTGTTGCAATCGTTTTTGCCTTGTTGGCGTTGCGTTGTCCTTTTCGCAATTGATTTATGTTACTTCTCCTTTCTCTATTTTCCAACTTCTTATGTAGCTTGTGCAACTCGTACTAGGCCAAAACTAGGAATGTGGACCCTCTTGCGCAGCTTCTCATCCAAAAACGAAGGGCCCAACAAGTGTCAACAAGTTAAGGTTGAAAACCAACAACCTGTTGGACTACTACAACCTTTACCCATTTCATAATGGAAATGGGAAGTGATAAGTATAGATTTTTTTGGTGCGAGTTTGATCAGATCATGGTCCTTCTTAGGTTACCAACAAAAGGTATTGAGTACTCTAGAGCACTGGCATTTTTATCTCCTTCGAAGAGAAGAAGTCTCACCTGAAGCGCTACTGAGACAAATAGATAGGGAAGGGCAGTGAAAAGACTTAGGAGGATTCACAAAAGCTTCAATATTCATCTTGATCTTGCACAATACATCTAACTACAGAACATATCTGAACTCATGTGTGCAAGAACTGAACTTGCTTATGTTGAGGAAAATAATTTAACCATAGAAACATCATGTGGAACTCATGAGCAATAAATAAGTACTTCAATGCATAAGTATAACACATAAATACACAGCATATTTTGAAAATTTAGATCCTTCTTCATATTAGCTTAAGATATTTCTTTATTTACAAACTCAAAGGCACACAGTAGTGCTCTGTTACAGACTCTTGGCTCTGGACTCATGTCGCAAAGCTATAACTCTCAAAATGGTGTACATATTACATTACAGACTTAGAACTCTAACCTCTCAGCCACATATAATAACTATTACATCAACCTAATAGTAAGGGAAAGATCTAACTGAACACAATCACAATTCAGTTGAACAATAACAACAACCAACAACATCGAATCAAACACAATCACAATTCATCTAAATGAACCCTTTTACAATCATATTCATCCCTATATATAAGCTAAGTTGTTTCTTCTATCTTTTCTTGCATGCTTTCTTATTATGTTGCAACCTCTTTTTCTTTGTTGGCGTTGCGTTGTCCTTTTCACAACTGATTTCTTTTGATTTTTCTTGCTCTGTTGTCCAGCTTCTTTTGAATCTTGCGCAAATCATACTAGGGAAAAACTTGTGCAATTCCTTATCCCAAAAATGAAGGTCCCAATAGGCTCCAACCACAAGCCTTGACTCGCCCTCGAGTCAAGTGCTCGGCTCTTTCGCAGCCTCCAGGAGAAACTGTTGTTTTCCCTTGTCCTCCTTTTCCTCTTTCTTTTTCTCTTCTTCTTGAGCTTCCTCCTCTTTTTCCTCTTCAAACGAAGGGACCAACTTTGGGACCAAATCCAAGGCCCGCTTCCTCACTCCTTGAAAGCTTCCAAATTTATCCTGCCACTTCCTAGCAAGGAGTGATGCCTCTGCTACGAACTATTGGGTCACCTCTATAATACATCCCTTGGGCTTGGATGCGACCAATGAGTTCCACTCAGAATCTATTGTTTCATCAAATTGATGCATATTCATGCACACTGTCTAAATGATAGGCCAGAAGTCATGCAGCTCCTTCTTTGCTATGGATTGCACCTCAAAGAGGGCGTTCAGTTCATTGTGCACCTCTTGGTTTTGGTCGAAATGTTTTTGTTTCTCTAGCAGATCCATCATGGCCGCAACTTCTTCATTTAGCACCTGGATTTTGGTGCTCATGTCCTCCAAGGTCTGGTTGCGTCTAGCGATGGTGCCCATCCAATCGTTGACTTCCCTAAAAATCTTTGTGCACTCAGTTGTGCACTTATGTAGTATTGTTCGGGCATTGTTGCCTTCTAGAACTTCCTTTTCCATCTACTCCTGCAACTTCCATGGTTTTTGTTCTTCTTCTTGTTGAGTTTGTTTCAAATGTTCTTCCATATGATCAGTGCGAATGGCCAGTTGTGACCATGCTCCTTGGAGCATCTCAATCTGATTCTCTAGCTCTCTTGCATCCTTGGCTTCGGGCAGTTGGGTTGCAACCTTTTGAATTTTCGGTAAGGCTTCAGCAAGTTTTTCCTACACTCTTTCCAGTCTATGCTCGACCTAGATATTTTCATGTGATTCTTGTGTCTTGCATGCTTGCATAAGGAGCACTTCCTCCCTTTCGTGCTTGGTAAACCTCTCGGCCTGTTGGAGCCTCTACTCTATTTGATCAGTGGATTCTCTTATCATTCTGATAATGTGTGTTGCTAACCATTGTGCAAGTTTAGGGGATGAAGGGGTTGCATCTTTGGGTGCTCGAGTCTGCAGTGGAAGTGCACAAGCCATTGAATGTTATGAGTGGGTCTCTACCTCCTCCTCTGTTGATGGTCTTGGCACAAGCCTCAACCTTAGCGGTGAGGGAAAGAGTGTCAGAACCTATGTTCTAGCCAAGAAGAGTTACAAAAACTCTGTGCACTGTTGATGGTTCTAGAGAAATAGCTCCATCTGTCTCTGCATGGGTGTCACACTCTTCTCGAAAGTTGAATTAAGTTCCCTCTGAACCTATGGTATCTCCTTCCTTTTACTTGCATCGACTTCCCATGTTGCGCTTCCCTGGACAACCTCAACCTTGGCCATTGAGGGGATGTGCTGGGTACTTTGAGCTTGTGGCTCCTCCATAGTTTGGGTGTCTTCTTCTGGCACAAAAGGCATAATCTGTTGGTCCTGGGTGTCCGAGTTCAGACGAGTCAGTTGCATGCTCTTCTATGGTACTTTGGGGTTTAGACCATAAACTTCTAGTCTCAGCTCAGGCAACTCATGGGTTGTTTCCATAATTTATGGCTCTGGTTTTTCAAGGGGATTGAGTTGCATCAGCTTTGGACCAGTGGTTTGGGGTGGGCTGGTGGTTTCTGGGGGTGGCGAATGGGCTTGTGGTGGTGATGGAGGGTGTTTGGTGATGATGGTGGATGGAAGGGTGTAAGGCTCAGGGTCATCCTGAATATGGATGACGGGGGTTTCTCTAACCACTGAGAGAGTGCGGTGGACGACATATGAAATGGGTTGGGGGTTTAATATTTTACTCGGTGAGACCTCGGTTATGAGCTTCTTCGCCACTGGTTCTATGTTGAACCCAACACTCAAGATCTTGTTGACGTTTGCACCTGTCAACACAGATTTATCTGGAAGCTATAGGAAGACTGGCAATGTTATTTTCTTGGGCTCCAATGGATGCGTCTCATCTTCCTCCTCAAAGTATGATTGTGTCTACTATTCCTTCTTTTGGGCCTCTGGTCTTGATCTGGATCCTACCCCTGCTTCTTTGCCTTTCTTCTTCAGCAGTTCTGCAGGTAAGATATAGTGCATCCCCAACTTGCACAGGTTGTGATTAACTTCCGACCACAAAATTACCTCTTTGTCAAAGGCCTCCTCGTCTAGGTAGAACAGAATCATCCTCGAAAGGAATTATTCCCTGTTAACATGCCTCAACCATACAAACGTATGGTGTCGGTTCATGCTGAAAGAAATTTTCCTCATGTTGTAGTTGAGGAGCTCTTGCATAATGTGAAACCTCTGTGTTGCATCGATCAGTGTGTTGTACCACTTGGAGAACTCCGAGTTGTTGAAGGCTACGTTCTCTGAGTCCTCCCTAGAGTTCCATGGCTCAAACATCTTTGTCATGCGCCTCTTTTCTGCTAGCGCCAACGGTCTCCCAACGGGTGGAATCCACTTGAACATCATGAACACCAGCAATAGGTATACATATTTGAAGGTCCCTCCCTTCTCCTGGGATTCCTCTCAAGCCATGAGAAGTTCCTCCAACAGGTAACTGCACCAGTTGAATACAATGTTGAGTACATTTTTATGCTTCCTTTTTTCTCTATACACCACACTTTTGCCTCTATATCCATCCATTTTTCCTTCATTTCATTCCATATCTTCCATGAAACATCTTATTCAAGGTATATTTATCATTCTTTAGCTTAAGAATTGATTTTTCTAAATTTTGGCATTAAAATTGAAAATTTATCAGAAATCACAGGATTTGACTAAATCCTGTAATAGCTCCGAGGTTCGTGTACTTGCAGGACACCTGGGTGAAATATAAGACTTGGGTCATGTTCCCTAATGTACAAGGATGGATAATGAGCTATCATCTTCAAGATCTGAGCCTTCCATATGTCCGGTCAACGCTGGTCAAACAGGGCCACTTCAGCAGAAAATACCCTGTTTTAGCCCTAAATCATGGACAATTTTGGATTTTCGTGGGATTTGACCATATATTGTGGATCTTAAGGAGGAATTCGACCCTCTTAGGATATATTATGGATCTGATCCTGATATTTAGGAGACTTATTAGCATTTTTAGTTTTGAAACTCTTGTATAAATACTCTTAAGCATAGACTAGTATAACAACTTTTTGGTGTGAATGAAGAAACTTTGGAATTTACACTCTTAAGAT
>ML793403.1:48785-60492 GCA_009831015.1 Picea engelmannii
CTCACTAATGATCCTATATTGCATGATGCCACATGGCCTGCAATGCCAACCAAACTTCCTTCAGACATACCAAAGTTTGAAGGGAAGGCAGGGGATGACCCCGCCAATCATGTCATGACCTTTCATCTATGGTGTTCTTTCAATAGCATCATGGAAGACTCTATCAGACTGTGTCTTTTTCAACGCACACTTACTGGCCCATCAGCCAAATGGTACGTCGAAGAAAAATCGGGGTCCCACACAACCTTTGAGTCATTGGCCAAAGCGTTCTTAACTTTCTTCCAATTGCCCATCCGCCATGACAATGGTCTAGAAATACTGTCTAATTTCAAACAGTCCTTAGCCACCCACATTTTTTACCATATTCACGAGTGGCGTAGGCGACGTAGTTTGTGTAAAGCAGAAACCACCAAACAACAATGCCTTGACTGGTTTCTTAGATCACTTGTCGCTCTCCTTGGAAAGGATGTCGCTTCCACCTTCCCTCGATCTGAAGAGGAAGCCATCAGTAAAGCCCAGCAATATGACCTCATCTACGCATAGTCGGGATACTTATACACGGTACTTCCTGATCTTCCGAAACCTATTCCCTTTGGTCAAGACAAACTAGGGATGTCTCACTCCGCAGACGGGCTAATAGGTGCCACCATGCACCGTAGTCCACAACCCCAACCACCACCGATGTATGGAACGCCTCAGTACCCACCAGCATATGGGGGCACTTCTTATTACCCCCCACCCCCTTATCAACAACCATATCCTGTTGCTATACCTCCACTCACCAGTGGACCACCACCAGCACCTCCCATACATCCACCTCTTCCAAACACTAGTGGTCCTCCCTCCACATCACCTTATAGTACTAGCGAAAGCACTGTGCCTTCCTATGTACCTTATGGATCCGCACCACCACAGAACCCTTACTTTCCCTTTTCGGGTCCTCCACAACCCATGGCTCCCCCACATCCTCACACGGGGATCAATTTTGTTCAACCCTCTGCTACTCAACAATATCAAAATTTTGAACAGTTGAACACAACCAATCCAACTCATCCATCAAACAACACTAAGAGGAAAGGAAGGAATAGGAATAACAACAATCCTGGTCAAGGCGGGAATCAACCCCCACAACATCAACCCACTGGGGGCAATCAGAACCCAGGGAACCAAAACCCCCAAGGGGGCAATAACAACAAACGCCAAGGGCAGAACACTGTTAAAACTATCCACCCTTGTTCTATTTGTGGCGTATATGGTCATTACACTCACCATTGCCCACAGATTGCTGATTTCAAAAGGTTGAAGGACTCTGGAAGTCTTCCCCCTTCTCTTGCGCAATCTGCCCCGCAGCAGGCACAACAACAATATGCGCAACAACCCCCTCCCGCCATGCTGCAAAATCCTATCCCACATCAAGGTGTGATAAACACCCAACAGGACACGCAGCACCCCCCACCTTAGGTGGGCCAATACCACAATCCCAACAATCCAGCAGAGCGAACAATTCTCCTCACCAGTGAGGAAGAAATCTTTTTGCAAACACGCAATCGTCAGTATCCTGCAACAACTGAGTCTACTCCTACATCTCCAGAAACAAACCCTACACCGACGGGACCTTCATTGGTGATCCCTCGCCCTTCTGCCGAACTACCATTACGCATCCCTCGCATCCCATTGCGCAGGAATGTCCACAACCCACAGGCTAGGGCAGCACATAACTACGGCTTGGTAGATGACTTAGCACAATCCCTGGCTGCCATGTCCATTTTGGAAGTCCTCCAGACTTGTCCTACTCAGCGGAAATCACTACTTTTCGCCCTAGGCGCAGTCGACCCGGCCGATACTCGACTCATCACCTTTGATCTTGATAGCTGCGAACCGCGTCTTCCCGCCGCAGTTGCTATTCAAATACCAGTCAAAATACAGAACATTATCGTCCATCGGTGTATCATCGATGAAGGGGCATCTACATGCATCATGTCCAAAACAGTATGGCAAAAACTTGGTTCCCCCGAACTCATACCTTCTGCCATCACATTACGAGCTTATGACGAACGACCATCATCTCCTGAAGGGCTCTTCCAAAACGTCCCCGTGGAACTTGGGGGAAAAACTATCCTCATTGACATCGAAGTTATCGACGCTCAGCTCGATTACAATATCTTGCTTGGACGTAGCTACATGTACGCTATGAAGGCAGTGGCATCATCAGTCTTTAGGACAATCATGTTCCCCCACAACGAGAAGATTGTAACCATTGACCAAGTCTCACATTACGAGCCTAATCCATCTGCCAATCTCGATAACATTCTTCCTCTTATTCACACCAACCAAGACGTATATCCACTCATTGAGATGGGTCCTGGTATTTTTAAAGATCCATCCTTGTTAGGGACGTACCATGGAGCACCACCACTCCTTCCCCCTGGTCAAGTATGCATCATCTCATCTAACGAAACTCAACAGGAGGATGCTCGTCCTCCTCATGAGGCTTCAGTCATTCCTGATGTCTCAACAGTCGCAGCACCACTCCCACAAGAGCCTCCTGCGCATTCGTCGACACCTACGGTCCACGAATCCACATCCCCTCAAGGGCCTAGTCCCATTTGGGAGTCGGTTCCCTGACCCCTCACTCAAATTCCCTTCTTTTACCCTCCACCTGGTATAGAAGCCTTCCAGGTCGCAGCAACGCTCACACTACCCAATATGGTGTTAGCAATCCCAGTGTGGTACTTACATCCACTTGAGATGGTCCCTCGCCCACAGGAAGGACTCCCCATGACGATTCATGTCCTCACTCCCACTACCTCCACTACCCCCATACTCCCTACTCCCCCTTCTACTGCTGGGGGCAGCAGAAAGAAGAAGGAGCCCACAGCTCCACTTCCCCCGCGCATCCCACCACCTTGCGCATTGTGTGACAAAGAGGGTCACCAAACCAACAACTGCCCATCACTACCGGAATTACGGAATTTGATTCCCCCCAATCCAACCCCCACACCATCCATTTCTACTACTACCACTCAACCTTCCAGTAGTAAAGGGTTGAAGACCAAATTCACGTGTGCCGTCTGTTCTGAGTATGGCCATTACACCCATCATTGTCCAACACTGCCTCGTTTCCAGTAGGCATTAGCTATCATAAGCCGAGACTTTTAGAACAACCCACGCCCTGCTACGTCCTCTACAACACCTATCACTGACATTCGCTATGTCACTACTTCAGTCAATGAACGCATGAGATGCCCTTGCTCTCTTTACGATTCATTGGCTCATTTCACATACCAGTGTCCTATGATCCTGGAATATCGGCGACGTCAGTTAAATCTACATCACCAACCCGCAGAGGCGATCATTGACATATCTTCACCATTCAAAGATCTTCATATCATCTCTCCCGAGCTCGAGGCACTCCCTACACCTCCATGGTTCTTAGATGACGTATCTGAGGATTTACCCCGTAATCCACCCAACTCTCCTGCTCATTCCTCTACGGAGAATATCCATCCCACCACCACGGGTACCCCTCAGTACCTCAATATATGGTTTATGTCGAGTGAACCCTCACCATCCCCTAGCAATACCCCCTCTGTTTCCTCAACAGGGGGCACTCACACTGTCACTGAGATCACTCCTCATGATCCATTATATTCCCGTCGTTTCTAATGCGACGAAGAAATACTGGAAGAGCTACAACACCCGGACTCTCCTTGGGAAGCACTACATCATCGTGCACTCTTCCTTCCGCAGGAAGCCCTCATGCCCCCTAGCCACAATCCCATTTATGCAGACGAAACCAAAGACTTTATCCCATCAGGGCCTATCGATTGGTTCAACAACCCTATTCCTGCACCTAACACTTTTGAAGAAGGTAATTTGGCCAACATTTCCCCCACCATCAAAATCGACATTTCCATTAAACCGGGCATCGTCGAAGAAATCATCATTGGAGCTGCTTGCACTCCTCAGGAAATAACCGCATATAAAGCCCTCTTCCAGGAATTTAGGGATATCTTCGCCTGGTCATACACAGAGATGCTTGGCCTCGACCCCTCTATCGTCGAACATCGCATCGAAACCTGGCCCGACATCACACCGTCTTCAGCCATGGGATCAGCATCCCGCCACCTACATCGTGACTGTCCCTGGGCCACTTTTCATCATGAGCCCCCGGGGCGCCCTTTTTTCATATCATGGCCAGGTACGCACGCGCATTGTCACATTTATCTAATACATGTTCATATTTGTTATTATCTTCAGATATTGTTCACTTTGGGTATTTGGTTGTTCTATGTGCAAGTACTTGATCATCATTACTTCACATCAATCCTTCAGGTATATACTCAGCACTGGCATGTAGTCTCTCCCGCTGTATTGCATTTACATTTCCAATCACACCCTCCGATATTGGCCTTTAGGACACCCCTTTCTGGCTCTGCAGTACTCACACCTCTATCTTGCATCTATGGTACTGGTACCCGGTAGCTTTCTTACCCACGTGAGTTGTCTCATTAATAGCCCCTCTTTGCACTTTTGACACTCATGTTGTTCTTCATTACCCTTTAGGGATGGGAGTCCCAGTAGTCTTTCATCATGTTGCGAATCAACCACATACTTCTTCTCCTCATTTTTCTAGCTTCCCATATGGACTCCCAGATCATCGCTTCATGGTTACGTTCTTTTTTACCTGCACCTCCGCAGGGTCATGAACCCACCATCTCATCCACCATTAGTTTGTCCATATGCGAACCTATCTCCATTTCACCTACCTCATACAGAAACTCGCCAATGGGGCCCCCACCCTTCATCAGTTTTCCCAGAAATTTCTGCCCTCCCTGGGGCACTCATTTCACATTGGGGCACCCGTTTCTGTATTTTGTACATCTTTCCCACATTCTCCATTCTTTATTGTACAAACACATTTATTTTCGGTTCTTTGCTTTTGTCGTCACTGTTGGCGACCTACTTTCCTTTTGGCCACACACAACCGATGTCGCCCTTGGTTGGAGCGTTACCTCTCATTTACCCCCGACGACATCGTCTATATCTTCAGAGTACTACCCCAGTCACTTACCTATACCCTCTGAATATGTTCACCTTGTCCTGCCTCTGGCACAACTTATCCTCGGTCTTGTTGTCCCCCTGACACTCGACCTTGTCACACGGTTGCGGCCACTGTTTGTCTCATACATTCTCCAACCAAGGGAAGTCTTGAGTCTTCCCACTTCTTGACTTTGTCCATGTACCTCTGTCACTTCCTCACCACAGTAGATTCCGCGAAGCCCTTTGCTTCTGGGAGTCGTGTCCTCCTTTTGTCGACATCAGCACACTTTTCCAGAAGGGCGACAGTATCTTGATTCTCATTTTCCATTTAATGAGAGATCTCAGACGACACAGGGGGAAACACCATTGCTCCCTGATGTCGTTGACCCCCATAACATTCGACGCCAACACTTTCTCATGTTATGGTGGGTCTTACTTTGCGACTGTTGCAGTTTTTATTATCAGTTGTCGAAGACCTCTGAACTTGGTAGGGCCACCAATGACCACATCATCGTCGTTGTTTACTTCCGCGCCCATTACCGATGGTTCAAAGTATGTTCCTTTGCAGAATTGTCTTATGCCTTTATCATTCCTCCCCTGAGGGTGCTGCAGTGGTCTACATCAACATTTCCGTCACCTTTTTTCAGAGTTACATCATACGAGCATGGGGCATGCCCGCCTCATTTGTACACAGTTATATATTGTTACGCACCTTGTAGAAGGTCGGGTTCCACAGGTTTCTTTCTTCTCCAAAGGATTGCTCTACACGGTCCCACTCTTGCTCTCCCTTACAACACCATTCTCAGTCAAAGAAACATTGATGGATTTCGTCTATACGTTTTTCTCCTAACCTCATCCATCAGGGGGCATCTGTTATCACTGAAATTTCGTCCGCACATGGCGACAAGAACTCCACATCGTCAAAACAGAAAAAAAAGTCATTCAGGGCACAAGATTAATTCCTCAGCATTGCAAAAGGGTCAAAAAACTATACAAAATGACCAAAAATTTGAAAGGCACTTTACATCATCTGGGTGCGCGCGCGTATGCGCGTAACAGAAACGTACAAAGCGTGCATATGTGCACAAGGCGCAGTTGTTGGGCGAAAAACCCGCGCGCCTGTTAAACGGCGCATTTATTGAAATTGGTCGGCCTCCCAACCACTAATGGATCAGCTCCCAAGTCGATTTGACACCAAATCCGAGCTCAATCCTCATGGTGGGCTGGTCAAAGACCTAATTGATCCCTAAAGAGCCCCTTTTCACATCCAAAAGAGGTCACATAATAACCCAATGCTTTGCTATAAAAAGCCATGAATGACCACTATTTTCTCAATGAATTCTTTGTATTGTTATGCTGCTAAGATTGCTAAGGACTCATTCTTTGGCAATACACATTACAAGCTGCATTTCATAGAGCTATTCACCCCTCTCTTGAGTGAATAAGCTTGGAGTTCTTTCACCCACATTTTCATCTTTTCTTTGTAAGGAGAGCAAGCTTTGAGGGCCTCAAGAGCCTTCCATTGGAGAGAGAAGGGACCCAAGTCCCCTTTCTTCATTGTGCCTTTGGATTTCATCAATAGATCAACTTATACATTGGTGATATTGGTCCATTTTTATTTCTTTTTCATTTGTTTGATATGCTCATAGTTTTAATTAGTTTTAGTTTGATTTTTGTTTATAACTTTGTTGTTTCTCTTTCTAACCTTTTACTCAACAGCTGTCATGCCTAGCAGAGCCCAACTGGGCATGTAAGCACTCTTAATTTTCTCACCTAGTGACGAATTGGGTGCAAACACTCCTGATAAGAGTGCGTTGAAACAATTGCAACTGGACGGAGTCATATTTCAGTGAGTTAGATGAACACCAAAGATGGAAAGTAGTCACGTGATCACCTGGATCTTCGTTAGGCTTGGCCTCGAACTTTGGAATGTCTGAAGGCAAATTCGTTGGCATAGGAGGCCAACGTGGATCGTGACAAATAAGGTCATTAAACAACCGTGTCAAATCTGGCAAGTGTAACGTTTCCAGGAATGGTAGTTTGGGTTGCTGTTGATAGCCTGGAAAAAAGGGTCCTGGAGTTTGATTGGCACCAGGTTGCCAGGAAAAGTTTGGCTGCTGGCCCGGATTCTGGTAGAAACCATGGCCTTGACTAGCGTAAGGATTTTGCATATGTGGAGACATCATTGGTTGATTCCCCATAAATGACATAGGATGTTGGGCATTCATCGTGTTTGACGAACTTTGGGAAGGATTACTCCATGCCGGTCCTGATGGGAGAGGCATAGAAGTCTGTCCGGGGTTCCATTGACTGTGGAAAGAATTACCCCAGAACGACATTCCAGAGGAAGGAATGGATCCTTGTCCTGAGTTCCAAGGTCCTGGTATATGTGCCCCCGGCGCAGGAATAGTACCCTGTGTCGGAGTAGACTGTCCAAAAATGGGTGTGCCCCCAGATGGGAAAGAAGTGGATGCGAAAGTGTTGTTACCAAACATCTCGTTCCAAACAAATGGTGACGAACTTACCGGCTGAGTTTGCGTAGGTGTTCCTTGACTCCCGGCTCCAAATAAACTCGTGTGTGCAGGCTGCCCGGTGGACTGCTGATGCCGACCACCAAGCGAAGGGGACGAAGGAGAGATGTGACCTCCAGCGTAAGGAAAAGCATTGAAAGGGACAGGAATTCCCCCAAGTTGACCTTGCAGACGAGCGTTAGAGCTCCCTGCCCCCAGACCCAAAGTCTGTAAAGTGGAGTAAGTGAGTGCAGGACTTGTACCTGAACTAGGCATACCGTATGAGAACGGAGGGCCGGTCACACTAGGTGTAAAGGGAGGTGTGGCCTTCGCGATAGATGGGGTCGGTCCACTGTGCGATGTAGTTGCGGCCGAGACCATAGTGGCTCGGACCAACGACGGCAAGTTAAGAGATGCTTCTCCTGTGGTAGCAACGGTGGTGGGAATGGAAGAATTCCCAGAGGAAGTAACAACATTTGTTGCCATAGCTGTGTGAGGCACTAACAGGCGTTCATAAAATAGGATTGGTACACTGACCAATGGCCAAGTATCAGTGGTTGGGATTTCAACCAAGACAATATTGGTGGTTGATTCCTTCGGGAGTTGTTCGGGCTCAATGGTTGGAAACCCGGTTGCTTCGAAAGACCCTTGTTGGTCTAGCTTCCGCCTCAAAGGTGGCGGGGGTGGCTCCAGTATAACCGGCGGTAGGCCCAAAAGCCTTCGTGACCGGTGGAGCTCTGAATCCTCCACTGTGTGAGAAGATCCACGACACGCTAAGGTATTCTACATGTTCAAACAGTAACACACACTAAAAAGAATCCCCTATGAGATACGACAAGCAATCACTAACTATTTTGAAGAACAGTTACAACAACCGACACTAGAGAAACTTACCGGTGCAAGTGAAACTCGAATACGGAAGCACCCTCCGGGTATACTCTGCAAAGTGTGGCCCGATGTTTGTCCTAGGTACCATGGTATACCCTCGCAGTCACCTGTGTATGTCCCTAGAAAAGATTGGCAACTAGTTTGCCAGCACGTGAACAGTCACCAGGCGGGTAAAGTTGATAGTCGGGTAGACCACAATGAGCAGGGTATCAAGCCCGAAACCTGTCAAGGGTATCGAGAGCAAATGGTCCAGAAGACAACTGAGGACCTTGAACGGATTTGAGACCCATGAAGCTCCGTGGCAAATGCAAATGACGGAATCCCTCAACAAATCCTCGATATGTGTTCTCCATTACGTTCGGTCGGACTTTGGAGGGGTTATTTCCACTACCTTTCCTTACGCGACCTCGTGTTTATCCCCTATGTTAGAGGGGGGTCCCGGATAACTTCCACGTAACTGGACTTCTACACTCCTTATCACAAACTCCAATGTTTGGTTTGAGTGGCCTTGGAGAGTTTACTCTCCAACCTATTCCAAGGCCCTAGTCCTGAGCTAGTATATGAACCCTACAAACAAAAAGTCTAATAGATTTTAATTAGCGTTGCTTTTAATGGGATTTTTTACGTCACAAGGTATGAAGTTGAAACTGATGGTGTGTAAAGACTCAAAGCAAAATGAACAAGAAATGCTTGAAAACAAAAACTTTTACAAAAAATGCAAAAACCAACAACTTTTCAACAAGAAATACTTCTTTTTCTTTTCAACTTTTCTAAGATTTCATGCAACAAACATAAAGGAATTTCGCTCAATCTGTGAGCTACTTATGCTCTAAATGCACCGCAAAAACTTATGAAAAAAGACTTCTTCTTAGCTATTGATGCAGCAACACAATCTTCAAACAAAGAAGCAAATGAAAAAAGAGATTTTTTTTTTTTTTTTTATTTCAGTGCTAAATGAAGCAACAAAGGGAAAATGCCGACAAGCACAAAACCAAGAAAACAAAATAAAATTCTGGCTTAAAGCGCAGATCGCAAAGAACCAGAGCAAAGACGCACAATGGAAATCAACAAAGCACCGACTCTTACGCTTGTCTAAAAACCATAAAATAAAATCTTTTTCTTTTTTATCTTTTCTATCAACAATCAACTAATAAAACACAGGCTAAGGATAAGAGGCTCTAACCTACTGGTTGTGCAACCCTAGACTCAATCCCTTGAGAGGAACACTTCTCACCATAGGAAGGGATGACTGCCCCACCTTTATTGAAAAGCCACCACTCAAGCCCGCTACTGTCACTGAAACAGCACGCGGGCAAACGCATGCTGAGCTATAACAGAGCGCGGGTACCCGCGGGCAGTACTTACACAGGCCGCGTGTATGAATAAACTCCAAGAGAAAACTAAACACAGGCAGTCCAGACCTGGAAGAGGCCTCTGGTATTGACAACCAGGGTCTCCTAGAGTCTTGGATGCTTCTTCTTCAACAGAAAAGAAAAAATAATTGCAAAAAGAAAAAAAATGCAATAAAGCAAACTGAGACAAGACAGTGAACCAACAAGACCCAGACAGGATCCAGAAAGCCCCTTGAGAATGTAAAATTCTGATAGGGAAGAGGAGACTGCCTCTTAAGCTCTCTGAGTCCTACACGCTACTGAAACCTCTACAGCAAGCGTTCAAACACGGGCTGTAGAAGGTTAGGGCACGGGTTACACGCGTGCAGGCCTTCTGCAGGCTGCGTGTACCTCTGTGTGTCCCGATAATAAATGTCAAGCAACAGTCAAGGCAAAACTAGTATTAAGAACCAGGTTCCCTGCTAGCTCTGACCTAACAGAAAACAAACAAACAAAGAAACAGAAAATCTATTCCTTTAAACTACCCAAAAACCTCACTTAAATCCGAAAACCCTAAGAGTATCTTCCCCAGTGGAATCACCAATTCTGTTGTGGGGAAATAATACCCTACAGACTAACAAGCTAGGGCTGAATTTGTACGCAGATCATGACCTTAAAGAAATCACTTTTAACCTATCACCCCAAAACTCAAACCCCTTTTTCACACACAAGCATGGAAAAGACCTACTAACATTTTTACTGATGTTTGGTGTAGATCCTCTGTTGCGCTTTGTCCGCTTGCTTGCACTCCTCCTTCCAAAGACAATCCTGCAATCAAGACAAAACACTATGCATGCATTCTATTTTTCTACTTAAGGGTTAGAGATTAAGCATAAATCAAATAAAATATAAATAACTCGTGCATTGGGACGGGAAAAGTATTCTTTTATTAATCTCAAGATGAATCAACTTACAATAATGATAGAGACCGGCCACCGTTCCTCGATCCTAATCTTGGGCTCCTCCTCTTCTTTGTCCTCCAACTGCTTTTCTTTAATTCTCCTTAAGCTTGAGGAAAGGCTAAAGGGTTGGGACAAATGGATTCGACAATTGGGCAGAGTTTCTTTGCTATCTTTTTCCTCCTCCAAATAGTACCCCTACCCCTTCTTTTATAGGCTAGAAGGAGCTAGGGTTTTGAACGAACTCTCGGCCATGCATGGCCGGGAATTTCAGTTAACTGACCCATAGATTTTTGTCCCGTCGGCAACTTTCCTGTTTGTGTTCTTTGTTAGGTAAATGTGGGCTGTAGTAGGCCAGCCAACGTTCCAACGCGTGCAGTAGTAGGCCTGCCAGCGTTCCAACGCGTGCAGTAGTAGTTTAGGGCGCGTTTTACTTGATTTAAGAGGATTTTCAAGAGTTTATTCAGCATGGCTTTGGCAAGGAAGGGATATGAGTTGGCTTGATGCCAGGTAAGCATGTGTGGTGCAATTTAGGGTTATAACAGAAAGAGAGGCACAAATTAAATTATACCTATGGATATATGGCTCTCTAAATTCTCCTTCTTATAGGGGTGGTCTTCTCTTTGGATTCTCCAAGTCATTGTCCTTTAATCAACAAGCCTCCCTCCTTTAGAAATGAGAAAGAAATGGAAAAATCACTTATCTTCTCTAAGAAATTTCACAACATAATCTTGCACTCAAATATTCTTGTTGCAACCTAGCAAAATAACACCACTGTCTTCAAAGATGTACAATTTATACCCCGATCTTCACTTTTATAGAGGTTGTAGTTTTAAAAAGATGTAAATTTGTTTCACCTATTAGGTGAAGAATCCTACAAACCAAACTCAAAAGAATGGATTAGTGCCCACTAGAGATGCCATTGAAATTATAGCACCATCTCAATCTAACTTTGTGGTGGCAGTCTACTTGCATT
>ML793403.1:60592-72841 GCA_009831015.1 Picea engelmannii
GAGGTATGAAATTTGCGCCCTCCTTTAGGGTTTTTGGCTGAAATTACTAGTGTGCACTTGTTGAAGGAGGCTTATCTTGGCTATTTTTGGCAATTTTCTTGGTGGAAGGTTTACAACTAGGGTTTTTCTTGATGAATGCTTGGCAAATGTAATTGAATTTATGCAATCCTTCCATTACTTGAATGGTTATAGTATTTTAACTTGCATTTTGTTCATAAATTGCTGGAATAAACCCTAGGAAATAAGCACATGTTGGTGTCCTTATTTTAATTCCCTGCTAAGATTGTGCCAAGAATTTTTTACCTATTGAAGACATTGCTAGGGCCTTTCCATTGCAACACCCTACCTTTTCTCTTCAACCCTGGCCATTTTTATCTTGTCATTGAGCTAAAGAAGGAGGAAAACACACTAAGGCCTAGGGTTACTACACCTTAGTGAGTCGTTTTCCGTTAGGGTTTGATGGTTGAAGCCTTGGCTCAACAACAATTCACCATCAAATTCTCTTGTATTTAGCCCTGGTATTATCATTTTTCCCTTCAACTCTTGCTGCTACCTATTGACTCCATTTGCCCTATGAATGTGCTAGTCTAAGACCTTTTACTTGAGTGTTTTTTATCATAACTTCCAAAATCTTTGAACGACTACTAATACCTTCTAACCCTAACCTAATAACCCTATTGCTACCATTATACACTTGATTTGAAGTTATACTTTGCAACATTTTATACATCTTTAAAGCAACTGAAAGATTGGTTAAAGCGTAGTAGTCTTTGCTTCTAATGAATGTTGATATTGTGACATTGATGATAAATCGTTCTTGCTCATTGTGAAGCTTATTTAAAAGCATTTATTGTGAAGTAACACATTGTGATTGTTGCTATTATACATCATTGATTGCTTCATCAATAATATTATTCAATTGCTTTATTTCATAAAGTCTCCAATTATATGAAGTACTAACCAGCAAGTGATCTTGCAAATATATAGTTTCTTGTTGCTTTGTTCCAGGCAAGTACACTTCTGGTTGTCATTATCTTTATTGGTTGTTTAGCCGGAATTTTGGATCGGTGGTGACTTGTGAGGGGGAAACTTTTACTTAGCCTTAAGCCTTTCCCTTCTTAAAATCCCAGGTCACCGAGGATGTCTCCCTTGGGCCTACCACCCTAAATAGAAAAAGTTATCATATTGAGGTGACAGTGATATGATAGTCTCCAATTGCACCAGTTTTCCTTCCTTTACCTTTCCTTTACATCCAATTACTAATTGTGCGATAACATTTTGGCGCCGTTGTCGAGGAACACTGAGTCAATTCTCCTCAAATACGACACTTTTTCGGTAAGCCTTTCCTCAAGAGCCCTTATGTTACAAAGCTTAACTGGCGACTCCACTAAGGGTGATTCCCTTATCTTTTTGGCAATTTCATGAAAATTATCTGGTGACTCCACAATCCACAAGGATGTACAATAACCCTCCTCAATCTTTCAGAAGAAAACCTCCCCGAAACTCTCTTGTAGTAAAATCTCTTTTCAGAGGAAGTCTTCCTTTAAACACAATGTCTAGCACAGGAACTCAAACCAGCAATCCAAACCAAGCTAATAACCAAATACAATGGTCATCCAATCTTTTCAAACCGTTAGACATGACATCCATACCAGGATACCCTAGGTAGATGCCACCCAAGTATGAGAAGTAGCTGCATAAGCTCATCGGTAATGATGCAATCAGTGTTGAAGATCACATGAGAAACTTTTGGGCGTTCTTCCAGCTTCACCCTGTTAGTGATAATGTTGAATATTTAGTCATGAAATTGTTCTCTGCTACCCGCCTTGATGCTTCAATACGTTGGTACAATAGTCTTCCTGATGACAACATTAAAACCATGGATAAATTGGAAGAGGCCTTTCTCAAATGATGGAGTATCAAAGAAGACCCCAACATGTTGCTAACCAAGCTTAATACCCTTTGGAAACATGAGAATGAGACCATCAGAGAGTTCCACACTAGGTTTGAAACCCTGTTGCAGAATATCCTTGTGAGTCATCATCCAAAAAATAAATTCCTTGTTTACATCTACACCAAATCTTTCACTGGTCAACTAGGGTATCTCCTCAGGGATAGGAACCCCCAAACAATCCAAGAAGCCCAAGAATTAGCCATGAAGATCGAGGACAAACTCCACTCATCCAAGATCGAGCATTTCTCAAACCCAAGGGGAAAAATGGACACCAAACCCAAGATAGTCCACAATGTTGAGCCTTCCTCAGATATTTTTACCAGCTTGGCAAAGTTGCAAATGACCATGGATGGCATGATGAAAAACCAAGAGCTAATGATGAATAGTATTGTCAACCTGGAAAGAGCCCAAAGCCAAGCACCAAGGGTCCCTTACAAAGGCCAATTCCAAAAAGTAAACCAAGTTCATAGACCGAAGAATGATCAAGAGGTTCCTAATACCCTAGCTACTACAAACATTCTGGATGAAAATCCTTCGTGTTTGCAGTGTACTGAAGCACACTGGGAACATGAATGTCCCTACAACAATGGAGTCCATGAAAAACTAAACAATGTGGGCCATGTCATAGAAGGCCCCCAAATTTGCCTCAATATCACTCTTGAGGAACATCGAGAGGGCATAATAGAGGCATATAGGAAGGCGAGGATGGAAGTAATAAACAACTTGGACCAGGAATCAAAGGAGAAGTTGAGGAAACAAGAATTTCAGGTGTATAGACGAAAGAAGCTTAACCAACCTACCTCTACTATTCCTGCAATAACCCAAACAAAACCTCCACCCTTGGATATTCTCCTTCCTAAAAACCCTCCCAAAACCGAAAGAGTGGATTTAAACTTTGACTTTGAAGGGGCACTATCCAAGATGCACATCACTATCCCTCTGAGAGAAGTCATGAAGGTACCATTTGTTAAAGAAATATTTGATAATTTCTTCAAGGGATCAGATGGACCAATGGACCCCCCTATCATGTTACAAGCTAATCACTTTAGGGTCCAGTATGATGAACACCCACCCTTTTTCATGACCTTGCTGATGAATAACAAGAGCCTCAACAATTGCATGTTGGATTCAACGGTCGGTGCTAACAAGATGTCTCTCAAAGTCATGCAACAAGTGGGCCTAAAAGTCACACGACCTTAAATAAATGTGGGTGGCTTTGATTCTAGATCCATACCCACAAATGGGGTAATTGAAAATGTGGAAGTTTTCCTTAAAGAATACCCTGAGAGAGTAATCCACATTGACATAGTGGTAGTAGACGTCCCAGATGTGAGGGGGATGTTGTTGTCTAGGAATTTTTCTTCAATGTTGGGTGGTACCCTTGAGATGGACCTCACTTATGTGAATATACCTTTGAACAATGGAGCAATAGGTCATCTCCCGAATGTGCCAATGACCAGGACCCATGTGCAAGAAACTAGTGACCCCATCAAAGATGACAAAGCACATGAGAAAATCATGGAAAGTCTTCCTTAATTTTCTCCTGATGATATGCCCTTTTCAACAGAGGAATAATTTGATCAAATACAATGTCCCAAAAGAGAAGAGTACTAGTGACTCCTAGATAAGTATAAAGACAAAGAAGTCAGGGTTATGAAATTACTAAAGAAGGGAGAAAGTGATGTATTGATTCGGCCATCCTAGCAGGAAGTCTTCACAGCGGAATCCCACCCTACTCCCTATCCACAATACACCAGGGTTGTTAAGGAAACAACCAAATTCAAAATCAGGGAATACAAGGAGGGGGACATAGTATGGATGTGGGATATCAAGAAAGGAGATCCAACTAATGTCAAAGGAAGTACTCAATTTTGGCTTGGGCCTTTCAAGATTGGAAGAATATCGGTTGATGATTCTTATTACTTGTCCACATTGGAAGGAAGAAGGCGCCCACTACCAGTCAACGGGTACCTCCTCAAGCCCCACCAAGGTGGGGGGATTTGACTTCATAGGTAACTGCAGGTAAGTAGGTAGGCATTTTCATTCATTGTATATACCATTTGAATTTCATGGTAGAATAGTTTGCTTTCACATTTGTACATATGCTTGTTTTCATAGTATATATATGTGAGTTGGGGGTGATATCACCACCCCAAATGATTTTTGACATTTTATGTTAAGATCAAGCAGGTTACAGGTTATGCCGGAGATGTTGAGGTTCTCATTCTCTCTATTGTGAGCACATGTCCCCAAGTTGGAGCTACATGTTATCCCCAGTTTATGGATAACTAAGGATATTATGTCTCGAGGCCCACAAGTCCTAAACATGGAGTATTGAGAGCCAGAACGACGTGAGCATGGCCCTGGAGGGCCCATCCTTTATTTTCTTCAGTGCCTCCACTTTGTCAGTAGAAACAACATCCATCACCTCGACTTGGTCATGTAGCAGAAATCGATCTTGCTCCATGAGGTAATGAGTTCGGGTATCATGGTATGGGTCACTCTGATCCTCAAAACCTTTGAATATGTGCATTTGATTATTTTTGTTTCTAACGGGTGCTTGGATCTTATGCCTATCCACTTGACCATTTTTGGGGGGAATGGCAGGATTCCCTATTAAGCTTATGCCCATAGGTTTTGAGTTGCCACTTGGGGGATTCATTAGATGCCATCATCCGCTCCCATCATACTTACCACTTTCCATCTTTTTCCCGCTCATCCATCCCATTACATTGGTCAGGGAATCAGGTTAGCCAAATAATTAAAGGTTGTACATTACCTTGTGGGAAGAAAGGGATAAAGGCCCAGAGGGTAAAAGCAGTTGGTAAAGGATAAAATCCTAAAAATGAAACCTCGAGATGCTTCACCCAGGGATCCCCGAGAAAGCAATAAAAAGCTTCTCAGCAAGAAACAGAGGGACCCATATAAAATAATAAAACAAGACCTGGTTAGAGGATAGGGGGTCTTGTCACGAGCCAGCCTATTAGGTCCATGGGCATCTAGCGGTATGGCACTGCTAGCAGTTGGTCACCACGCCAGGGTAGTGGCTCTTGGTGGCATAGCCAAGAGAAAGGGGGTCTCATCATGAGCCAACCTTCTCATTTCCATGAAATGCTTGTGGGTAACATTTCCACCACTGATCACCATGCCAGGGCAGTGTCCCCTAACTAGCTTACCCACAAAAAATAATAAAACAAGACCTGGTTAGAGGATATGGGGTCTCATCACGAGCCATCCTATCAGGTCCATGGGCATCTAGTAGTATGACACTACTAGCATCTGGTCACCACGCCAAGGTAGTGGCTCTTGGTGGCATAGCCAAGATAAAGGGGGTCTCATCACGAGCCAACCTTCTCATTTCTATGAAATGCTTGTGGGTAACATTGCCACCACTGGTCACAATGCAAGGCAGTGTCCCCTGACTAGCTTCTTGAAAGAAAAAGCAATAAAAAGAAAGATAAAAGGCATGAATGGGCTTGGAAACATTTGCATCCATGACAGGTGTAGCTCACCCTCTACAGAGGCACCCACAGGTAAGCCATACATTTCCCTGCTATCATTGTACCCCTTTCCCAAGCATCCCTTATCCACTTCACCCACTCACATGGCTTGGATTTGATCTCTCCCGGAAACACCCTACAACTAGTGAGCGTTATCCCAATAGGACACCCTGTCACTTTCTCCAAACTTGGATTGTAGATTAGTATAATGTCTTTGAGCACTTGTCCAGGTGAAAGGGGTTTTATACACATGTTTAATAAAATTGATGATTATATTTGATTAACATTGTTATGATCCCTATGACTTATGATCCCATGAAGGGCATATATGTTGATGTGCAGGACCATACTCGACGGACAGGTACCATTATGGACAGGTACACATGGGGAGATGATTAGTTCGGACCTCCACAAGGTTGAAAGCCCATCAGATGGATGTTGAGACCCCAGTAGGGGGCAGAGACAGGTCAGACGGTTTGCACCGGGGAAGAGGAGGGCGTTCCACCAAAGGCATCTTAGCAGACCTATACCCAATGGGGTTGTGCCCTTTCCACCAGGAAGTTTTCCTTGGAAGGCCCATGAAGTCACCCAGGACACTCATGACATCATCCACTGCTTGTGGAGGTTTTGGGAGGCAGTTGTGGCATGTGTGGAAGCTTYTAGAGGCCCAAGGAGGCCTAACGTTTTGCTCCATGAGGCCAATGTTACCCTAAAAAGGGATAATGTCACCCTAAAAGGGCATGACATCTTCATTTATGCTAGATTTAGGGTTTTTATCATGACATTTAATGTAAAACAATATTATTATGTACTAACCAACAAGTGATCTTGCAAATATATAGTTTCTTGTTGCTTTGTTCCGGGGAGGTACACTTCTAGTTGTTATTATCTTTATTGGTTGTTTAGCCAGACCTTCTAATCGGTGGTGACTTGTGAGGGGGAAACTTTTACTTAACCTTAAACCTTTGACTTCTCAAAACCCCAGGTCACTGGGGACGTCTCCCCTGGGCCTACCACCCTAAATAGAAAGAGTTATCCTATTGAGGTGGCAATGATAGGATAGTCTCCAGTTGCGCTAGTTTGCCTTCCTTTACCTTTGATTTATATCCAAGTACAAACTATGCCATAACACACTGTACGCACACACACTCACAAAAACACATAAAAAGTCATGTTTGTCTCACCTCTAGTTGATATCCACCTATTAGACCTACTAGATGACTCACTTTCCTTTATTCTACCTGAACTTCTCTCACTCGACGAAGATAGATCTGAAAAATACTTGTTTGGTTGTACGTTCTACAACACTCCATCCAATGAGAGAAACAGTCAGCAAGTGTCATAAGGGATATGATGAAATGTCTTGAGGAAACCATAAGAACATAATAGTACAAGTGAATTTTGTTGTTACAATTCAATTCTCAACCCACTCATTTTTTTGCAAACTTGAGAATAAAATAGTACAAGTGAGTTTGTGCTTCATGGATTGACATAGACCATAATTTTAAGACAATGGAAGATGGAGATTCGATCTAACAGAGATATGTACAAACATAATGGATTTAGGTTTTGTGATACTCATGGGATAATCCTATAATGGTCCATTAGAACCATCTCCCCTAACATTTGAGGTTGAATGGAGGAAACTCAAAATAGAAATCAGTCTAGAGGAAGAACTAGAAGAGGAGATGGATTGAATAATGTGTTACTTCCTAGAACAAGGGGATCATCACTATGACCTAGATGATATTGTCTGATTGTTGTTATGGGACTATCTAGATTAGCAATGTTGTCAGGGTCTCATGGAAATGGAGGTGGTCCTCTGGGTCTACACTAATCTGGGGTTGTAAAAAGGATCTCTATATGATTGCCTCTTGGTTCCCCTAGTTGATGTGAGTACTATAAAAAATTAAGTGATATGCTAAGTGGAAGTTGGTCTAGTATGTAGATGTGGTTGTAGGATGAGGGAGTGGAATTGGAGGGCCTCATGTAAGTATAAGGCCAATCATTGTACTAGAAATCATCCAACCAAGTTATAAGAAGACAAGAACTAAACCAAATCATCCCTGGGCATATTCATTTTCAATCTTCATTATGTTCATGAGTACTTCTTTTGGTTCTTGAGTTTGAGATCAGTCTGAGTGTTGTGTTTAGACATTTCCAGATTGACATTAGGGGGACCATATTCAAATCTTCAATTCAAACGTTAGTATTGCTTTTAGTAGGTTTTCCATGCATGCATGCAACGCTTGGAGCATTAACGGAGGGTGGTTTCTTCAAAAAGGTACTTTCCAATTTCGCAATTTGATATTTTGGGGAAGTTTATATGTTTAGAAACTTCCTATTTTTAATGAAAGTTTGTGGAGAATTTAATAAAAATAGAGTTGAAGTGATAAATCACTACAATACTTGATGTTTGATAAATTGAATTCCTTTAAAAACATGTTTACAAGAACAATTATATTGAAGTACTTAAAAATTCCTTTATTTTAAATTTTGGAAGGTGGGAGGAAACATAGAAAAAAAGGAAAATGCTAAGGTCTAACCAATGTAGTCCAAACCTGTGAAACTTCAAAGATATTTATGTGCATAAATAAGAGAAATAGATGATGAAAATTTTTACCTACAATGAGAGGTAATTTCGATTTCCTCTACAATAGAGGAAAAAGACACATGATCAATGAAAGATCTAACATGATGAACATAAATGGAAACCCATGAGACCTAACCCATTAAACAACACAAAATTAGGCTCATGTTAATGCTAAGAAAATATGTTAAGAAGGGACCTGAACCAAACATAATTCCACAGATGTTGTAGAGATGTAGATGCTAAAGGTTGTTGCATTCATGAGAAATGGTTATTTTGCAATGATGCTTATAAATTTGTAGCTATATGCATGAATCCCTAATGACCATACTTGTTGCATTTAGAATGACACTCAACAAAAATATTAATATATGTTTCAAAGATACCTATAGTTGAAGTTGAAGAAGACTATTATTTGTTCAGAGATCATGGAGAAAATCATGGGTAGTGTTAGTAGGGAACCCGCATGCAAGGAATTGCAAACATGTGAAAAGGTTTTAGAGAACTTGTGTAAGGACTTAAAAATCTTGTGTGAGAGCAACCAATTTATGACATTATGTCGAGATAACTAGTGAGAACCAAACTCATTTTTTTGAGAAATATGTTTTAGATGCAGGAAGAAATCTATACAAACACCAAGTACAAACATTGGGTACTCCCTAGGGTGAATCAATTATCTTGGGGGATAGTACCAAAGTGTTTCTTGAAGGGAGAAGTACACATAGTGCCATGGGGGTATAGTCTAGCTTGTAACACACTTTGTGTAAATCCCTCAATCAAGTGGGACATTTATGTTATGTGTTTTCTTTTGTAGGTCTTTGATTTTTTCAGGAGAATCTTTTCATTTCTCTCAAGACCTCTTTGGGCGAGCATCTGGAAGGTTCATAATCAAGATTTTATATTTTGCTAGCTACTAGACTCTGGGCCTTCAACCCCTTCTTCCCATGAAGTGAGGGACAACCCCTTCTTGGGTGAGTACACCCAAAAAACCCAAACTGTGAGGAGATAAGGGGATGAAGTGTGGACAGTGACAAGTATGGTTGGGAATGGTATGATGAATTGTCAAAAGGACTTCCCAGTAGCATACCTATCCCTAAGGGTGACCCACTTACTAGGGTACAATGTCAACCACCAAGGTGAAATAGGGAAAAGAGCATAATTTCCAAGTAAATGTCGCATAATCAAAATCATTTATAGATGCAACAAACTCAAATGCCTCAAATATTAAAATGACACTCACCATAATACCTGACTAGTACCCCATGGAGCAATACCCAATGTCTTCCAGAGGCGAGCTGATGTGGTGCATACCATTGTGACAATCTTGGAGTTGTTGTGGTCAGGTGGGTCTTTTTCTGTACAAGCAAACACTATTGGTCAGTTTGTCTCTTGGTACTCCATGGTTGACATATTGTTACTACAAAGAGTATTATATTTATTATTGAATTATTGTTCATCAGATCAATCCCCTTTTGTGGATTGATCATGTCAGTCTTTGTACTTGTCCAAATCCCCTTTTATAGATTGGTCAAACCATAATTATATTATGCACATTAATAAGTCGCCCCCCAGGCCTAATTAAAATGGTTTTAACCACTAAGAAGAGAAGTCGGTCATGCCCAGTGAAGAGACACCTTTCCAACACCTGCCCGCTAGTATAAATAAAGGAGGCTAGCACCTCATTATCTCACTCACTCATTCACTCATCAAGTTCACAAGTTTGGTAGTTGCAGTTGGGAGAAGAAGGAAGAGAGAGGTGCATTGCTCAATGTTGGAAATTCTCTAGTGTTTTGGTTTATTGTCTTGGCATTGTATTGGCTACCTATATTAAGGAAGTTTTTGATGGGTTTTCTCCCCCATGAGGGTTTCCCAAGATAAATGTTGTGTATTTTGTGATTGTGTTTCTCTCAGTGATCCTACATATGCTATTGTTATCTAGTAAATTGAAAAGAAACCTAATAATAGCTCAAAACTTAACATGGTATCAGAGCTAAGCTGAAGAGAGCACCTTTCACTGGATAAGCAAAAATGTCACTGTTGTCATACAAGAAAATTAGGGCTTTTATTGAAGAGGAATTGTAGCCTAAAACTCATCAAGGAAGTGTGCCCTACCCTAGTGAACTCTTTGGCAACCTCAGTTCTCTTTTCTAGTGGACATAACTCCCAAAAGGTGAAACCCTATTTTTCACTGGTACCAGGAAACCAGAACCAGTACCAGAAGTATTAGTCCATATTTCTGAAATCTCAGTTTGAAGGGGTAAAATTTGGATTTTCTGAAATCTGACTACACCAGGATACTCGCCTCAACCAAGTGCACCTCCTAGTGAGTTAAGATTTAAATTCTGAGCATTTTCAATTTTTGGTCATTTTCCCAACTCCAGGTCAATATGTCTGCAAACACTAATCTTGTTGACAAGATAGAAGGCGTGGATAACTTTAGTGCCACGAAGTATAGGATTGCACTCATTCTTTAAGAGAATTACCTAGCAAGATTCATTAAAGAAGATGTACCATAACCTACCGATTGTTGAAATAATGTAACTGCGAAGAGCATTCTTATTATTATTGTTATTTTATTACTAGGATTAATCCCCATTGTGGATTAATCATGTCGGTAACTGTATTAGGACCAAATCCCCTTTTGTGGATTGGTCATCGAACAATTGTAATAGGCAGAATAAGAAGTCGACCCCAACAGTTATTATTGAAGACCTAGAATTAATTAAAGGTGGGTTTACCCACCTAGAGTGAGAGGTCGGCCCTATCAGTGAAACCCTTTCACACGTGCCAGTCTTGTATATATAGGAGGCTAGCGCCTCACTTCTAACACACAACTCACTTGCTCATTATCTTATGAGGCAACTTGCTATTACCAGTTAGAGAGAGGAGAAGAAGAGTGGCACATCTCTTGGGGAGGACTATCTGTATTGGTTTGAGTTATCTCTTGAACATTGTATAAGCTATTTATGATAAGGAAGTTTTTGCTGGGTTTTCTTCCCCTAGAGGGCTTCCCAGGATAAATGTTGTGTCTCTTGTGAATGTGTTTTTCTCAGTGATATTGTTCTTATGATGCTCTTATCTATTGAAATTCAAAGAACTATAATAATGGCATAAACATTAACATGGTTTCAGAGCCAACCTGAAGAAAGCACAATTTGCAAGAGGAAAAACGTCACTGTTGCAGCACCTGTAAATTAGGGTTTTGCAAAAGTAACTCTTTTCAGCTCCCTAAACACCTAGAAAGTTGCGTCCTCCCCCCAGGATCAATTTGGCACCTAGAGTGCACCTTTTTAGCAGCTGGATCTCTCGGAAAGTGAAACCCTAGTTTCACAAAAGTACCAAAAGTACCAAAAAAACAGTACCAAAAGTACCAGAAGCACCAGTCCAAAAATCCGCAGATCAGATTTGATGGGGTAAAAATTGGATTTTCTTAGATCCAAGGACACTAGGCTACTCGCCTCAGCCAAGTGCACCTCGTGGTAAGGTCAAAATTTGATTTTAAGCATTTTCAATTTTTGGTCATTTTTGTAGCCTTAAGTACAAGATGTCTGCAAGCACAAAGCTTGTTGAGAAACTAGAAGGAATAGACAACTTCCGTGCCTGGAAGTATAGGATCGGTATGATCCTTGCAGAGAATGACCTAGCAAAATTTATCAAAGAAGAAGTGGAGGAACCTGAAGATGTTGTAGAGAAAGCAAAGCATCAGAAGGACTCAATTAGGGCTCAAAGAATCATTGCAGATTCAATCAAAGACCACCTGATCTAGTATGTATCATCCAAGAAAACTATGAAAGAGATATTTGATGCTCTAAGAAAACTATATGAAGGAAAGAACATCAATCGAAAGATGAATCTAATAACTCAATTGAAGAATACCAAGATGCAGAAAGGAGAAATGATTCAAGAATATTTCTCCCGAATCTCAGAAATAAAAGAACAGTTGAAAGCGATTGGAGACACCATCGATGAAGATGAATTCGTAATAACATCCCTAAATGGTCTTGCAAGACCTTTGGATGCTTTCATCCAGTCAGTATGTGGCAGAAAGGAGAAACTACACAGTTTGAGAGCCTATGCGAAGAATGCACCCAATAAGAGACAAGGGTAGCCAACTGTGAAGCACTACTAGCAAGGGACAATGATCAAGCCCTAGCTACTCATACAAAAGGAGGAAGGAAGAAACCCTACTTCAAAAGGGAATCTCA
>ML793403.1:78712-112112 GCA_009831015.1 Picea engelmannii
AACAGAAGAAGGTGGCTTGTATAAGCTAAAAGGTCACTCAGAATAATCCTTAACTCATTCCATTGAGAGTCCATGTGAACTTTGGCATAGAATACTATCTCATATCAACTGCAAGGCATTACCATATGTGAGCAAGGAAATCACGGGTCCACCAGAATTCAAGGTTGACCATGAAGGTGTGTGCAATGGATGTGCACAAGGAAAGAACATCAAGAACCCTTTCCCGAAGAGCGATAGTAAAGAAAAAGGATTCTTAGAGCTCATCCACTCATATGTATGTGGCCTAATGCCATCAACCTCCATTAGTGGGTATGTATACTATGTATCATTTATTGATGACTATTATCTCAAAACTTGGGTGTACTTCTTAAATTCAAAAGATGAAGTGTTTGGAAAATTCAAGGAATTCAAAGCCCTGATAGAGAATCTCTCTGAAAGAAAGATCAAGACACTTAGGTCATATAATGGAGGAGAATACACCTCAAAAGAGTTTGTAAACTTTTGTAAATATGTCGGGATCAAGAGGGAGCTCATCACTCGCTACAATCCTCAACAAAATGGTGTAGTAGAAAGAAAGAACAAAATAAAACTATAATGGAAGCAACAAAGACTATGATCCTCGATCAAGATCTTCCAATGCACTTATGGGCAGAAGCAGGAAGAACAATAGTATATGTACATAATAGATTATCCCATAGTGCTCTTGGGTTCAAAACCCCTAAAGATATGTTCTCTGAAAAGAAACCAGAAGTAATCCATCTCAAGATATTTGGTTGTCCAGTATTTGTACACATTCCAAAAGAGAAGAGAACCAAGATGGACCCTTCAGGAAAGAGGGGAATATTTGTTGGATATTGTGAGGTCTCAAAGGTATTCATAATTTATATATCAGGTTACCATCATATTTATATCAGTAGAGATGTAACCTTTGATGAAGATGCAGCACTCAAGAAATCAAGAAGATGCCAGCTTGAAGAAGTATATGAAGAACATGTAGCTCCTAGAGTTGCAGAACTAGTGAGGGAAGTCACAGTTTCCCCCGATGATGAGATTCATGAAGATCATGATATAATATAATCTCAAGAACCTCCCTAGATGAATATCTCCCACAAGAGAAAGCCAGCCTAGGAAAGGGAACCTATTCAAGATGGAGAGAAGTATGGTGCCCCCGAAGGAACCATGAGACAAGTCAAGAAACTCAAGCCATTCTCCAGTTATATGGATTTGATGTGTGATCTCTTAGAGAAGGAACCTACTTTATTTGAAGAAGCCATTCAGAAGAAACAATGGGTAGATGCCATGACAGAAGAATACCAATCCATTATAAAGAATGATGTATGGGAAATAATTCCTAGACTGAAGAGAAAAGATGTGGTATTTTCCAAATGGTTATACAAGATAAAACATGTTGTCGATGGAAGTATAGAGAAATATAAAGAAAGGTTTGTAGCTCATGGATTTTCTCAAAAGGAAGGAATTGATTATGAAGATATGTTTGCTCCTGTAGCCATATACACTTCAATCAGAACCATCATATCCCTTGCAGCTAAGATGAAATGGAAGTTACACCAGATGGATGTGAAAACAACTTTCTTAAACGGTGTCATTGAAGAGGAAGTATGTATAGAAACAACCTCAAGGGTTTGAGGTTGAAGATAGAAAAACACATGTCTGCAAATTGAAGAAGTATTTTTATAGATTGAAACAAGCCCCTAGAGCTTGGTATGGAAGATTTGACAGTTTCCTGACGAACTTGGGCTTTACCAAGAGTAAACATGATTCTAACCTTTTCTTCAAGGTTATGAATGATGATCTTGTTATATTGTTGTTGTATGTGGATTATTTATTTCTAACTAGAGAAGAAAATCTCATCATTGATTGTAAGAAGAAGCTCACTGCAAAATTTGAGATGAAATACCTAGGCCTAATGCACTATTTATTAGGTCTTGAGGTCTGGTAGAGCCCAGAGAAGATCTTCCTTAACCAAGGGAAATATACAGTTGAAATAATGAAGAGGTTTGACATGTTGGAGTGTAAATCCATGAATACACCCGTGGAAACAAAGTTGAAGCTCTTGGTTGATACTTCGTTAGAGTTGGTTGATTCTACACTGTACAGACAAATCATTGGATCGTTGATGTATCTGACAAACACCAAGCCAGATATATATTTTGTTGTGAACACCTTGAGTCAATTACTGGTAGAACCCAGACATTTTCACATTGTTGTTGCAAAACAAGTGATGAGATACCTTAAGGGTATGTTAGATTTTGGTCTCAGTTATAATGGAGATCATGACTTCAGACTGAGTGTATATACCAATTCACATTGGGATAGAAGTGTCTCTGATAGAAAGAGAACCTCATGATGTTGTTTCAATCTAGGGTCAGTCATGATCTCATGGCAGAGTAGGAAGCAATCAAGTATTTCTCTCAACACGGCAAAAGCAGAATACATTGTTGCGTGTTCCTCCAATTGTGAAGCCATATGGATTCATAAGTTGTTGACAGGTCTATTTGATCTGGATATGGAAGAAACCGTGATTCTATGTGATAACCAAAGTTGCATAAAAATGGCAGAGAACCATGTGTTCCATGACAAGTAAAAACACATAGAAATCCTATATCACTAAATTCGTGATATGGTGCAGAGAGGAGCCATAAAGATCCATTATGTTGGCATGAATGAGCAGCTTGTAGATGTGTTGACCAAGCCTATGTATTGTGTAAAGTTTGAGAACTTTCGAGACAATCTTGGTGTAGTCTGAAAGGACCTCCCTCGAAAGGGAGAGAAGTGTTGATACCAGCCTCATGCTGAATATTTCCAGCTTTGTGCTGATGTTGATGAGATGTCAGCCTCATGTTGAATATTTCCATCTTCGTGTTGATGTTGATGAGATGCCAGCCTCGTGATAAAGATTTCCAGCTCCGTGCTGATGTTGATGAGATTCCAGCTTCGTGTTGAATATTTCCATCTTAATGTTGATGTTGATGAGATGCCAACTTCATGCTAAATATTTCCAGCGTAGTGTTGATGTTGATGATGCTCCATCCTTCATGTTGTGATGTTGTTGTTGTTGATATTGTATTAGCCTCGTGTTGTTATTGATGATGATGATGATGATGTATTATTGTTATACTAATCCATGTTGATGCAGATGGTGATGATGCCATTCCAACTCCTTGCTATGGATGATGATATTGATGATGAGAAAAACTTATGATGAATTATAGATATCCCAATCAGTGTTCTAGATAATGTTGATGTTGTTTCCCTCTCTCTCTCCTGATGATGTTGTAGAATACCCTTCTTGTTAAGGGAGAGTGTTGAAATATTGTAACAACAAAGAGTATTCTATTTATTATTGATTTATTATTCATTAGATCAATCCCGTTTTGTGGATTGATCATGTTGGGATTTGTACTTGACCAAATCCCATTTTGCAGATTGGTCAAACCCTAATTATATTATGAAAATTAAGAAGTCGGCCCCTGGGCCTAATTAAAGTGGTTTTAACCACTAATAAGAGAAGTTGTCCCTACCCAGTGAAGAGACACATTTCCAACACTTTCCATCTAGTGTAAATAAATGAGGCTAATGCCTCATTATATCACTCACTCATTCACTTATCAAGTGCGCAAGTTTGGTAGTTGCAGTTGGGAGAAGGAAGAGAGAGGCACATTGCTTAGTGTTGGATATTCTCTAGTGTTTTGGTTTATTGTCTTGGCATTGTATTGGCTATCTATATTCAAGAATTTTTTGTTGGGTTTTCTCCCCCATGAGGGTTTCCCAGGATAAATGTTGTGTATATTGTGATTGTGTTTCTCTCAGTGATCCTACCTATGTTATTGTTATCTAGTAAATTGAAAATGAACCTAATAATAGCTCAAAACTTAACAGTATGCAACCTAAGGGCCTCGAGACATCACCTCCTTAGTTATCCCACAAAATGGGGATAACATCTGGCTCCTACTTAGGGCATGTACTCATCGTACAGTGCATGAGAACCACAACATATCTTGGAAGAAATGTGCCTACTATGAAAGAAAAAACTGTAAAATATAGGGTGGTTCTATCACCCTTCGTCCATATACATCAAAACCAAAAATGAAACTAATCTAGAAATCTTAGCATTTTTTTTTAATTTCTAAACTAAACCTGAAATCAATATGCAAGTAGAGCAAAACGAAATATGAAATGCAGCTAAGCTACCATGAGAAATCAATATGAAAATGCAAGGAAATAAATATGACCTACCTACTTACTTGGAGCTCTGGGGCCCTAAACATTAGGTCCTAAAATGTTAGGTGAAATCGTATAACCAGTGCAACCATCTAATCATCTCATCAAGGCATCCCCCCCTGTGCTTAATCATGTAATACAGCAAAGATAAGTCGAGCACATAATGATCATAATAATACAAGAGGTTTGATCCTCAGTACAGAGTGCTTTATTTTCCCTTTTCCAAAAGGGTCTATCGCATCCAAGGGATCCTCTAATACTTCTTCACTTTTGAAGTCATGGAATAAAGTATCATTAAGATATTCAAAAGGGTCACAACTCATCACGTTCTCTTCTTGATGTAGGAGGAGCAGAGGCCTGGATGTATTCATCAAGTGGAAGTGAAGATATAATCACTTCATATTCATAAAATGTCTCGTCTGGATATTCAACATGAGAAACTTCATCGGGACTCTCATCTATAGGAAAACCTTCTTTTCAAAGAGTGTCTTTGACCTCTTGGAAAGTATCTTGCAGATTTTGGGTAGTGGGCCGATAGTGCCTGAGAAACTCCTCAATGAGCATTGTAGAAGATGGGATACTCTTTGGATTACATGAGTGTGCAAGCAAATTCCTTTGACTTGATTCCAATGAAGATACACAAATTTTCATCAGCACATCTGCATGTATCACATTTAAGCTCGAAGCATACTTCATATAATTCAGGACATGGGTTACCGCTAGAGATGGATCACCATCAAATTTAGGGAAATTTTCCCTCCACTCTATAGAGCAACGATTTGGATATCCGGGGATATTCTGAACATCAAGAGAAGGATACACCTGATAGAATGCCCATGGTAAGTATCGTGAGGCCATGTTTCCATTACTTAGGGTAATACCTCAATGGAGTCACCAGATGAGATCAAGGCTCATCAAAGGATGGAAAGGGTAATCAGGGAAAGGTTGGTTCTTGGAAGGTGGAGTCACCAAATGAACTTCAAGAGAAAATCATCAAAGGTGGAAGGGGAATGTCCTTCAAGTGGAGTCGCAAGGTAAGTTAGGGGTAAAGGTTTTGGGATGGTAGCTTGCCAAAGTGTCATTAGGGTTCGGAAGAGGGTTCAAAATGCTCCTTGGAAATGACACCAAAATGTTATCGCACAAGTTGTAGGTTGGGGAGATCCCAACAAAACCACAAAATGGAAAAAAATAAAATAACACCCCCACTGTCACCTTAGGCAAGTATACCCGTCACTTTAGAGATGAAGGAATCACCTCAAGGGACAAATCCTGGTGACCCTGGGGGAATGAGTTGGAAAGTGAAGAGACGAAGGAGGTTCCCCATATAGGTCAAGATACTAAGTGCGAAAAGTCTTAGGAAAGAGTCTGAGTGGTATCCAATGGTTTCCAAGAGCTATGATTACCCACAAAGGGTGATTGTATGTAATGTCCCTTTCCAAATAGGAGCTCCAGAGAGGAGGCTTAATGGTCTAAACCACCTTGTTAGACTATATCTAGGGCCAAAGAGGGGTAAAAGGGTTACTAGATGTCACTCCATTCACAGGTGTTATATTTGGAAAGTGACATTGAGCTAAAAAGGGTTAAAAATTCTTTTAAGTCATTATGAGCTAAAAATAGAAGTCAACAATGAATTAGGGTTTCAATAGTGATTTAGGGTTTTGGAAGTCAACAGTGAATTAGGGTTTCAACAAGATTTAGGGTTTTGGAAAGATATAAAGGAAGGGTCATTGACCTAATTCATCATTATGCAGATTATGACTTGTCATTGAGGAGAAGAGGCGCATCTCAGGAGAGATAGTTTAGTGTATTCTAGGAGGAAGACACCAGTTGGCTGATTTCGGTGTTGAAAGACACACCCTAGTCACCGGGAAGATCATCCAGGTCTTCCATCATTCTTCATTGATTCCGCAGTGCTCCCATATTTTAGGTATTATCTTTTATTTTCTTATTTGTATTCCGTCTAAGATCCTTTTGTCTATTGATCTAGCCGAGTGTTGTTATTTTATTCAGCCGCAGTTGCTTATTTGTATTCTGGCTAAGATCCTTTGTCTGTTGATCTAGTCGAGTATTGTCAGTTTATTCAGCCGCATTCAGCCATTTTTGTAATCCACAAAGATATCATAATACAAACTTACAGTCCTTTTTTGCATTTATTATTTGTATGATCATTTATATGTTGTAAACCTTTGATCCTACACACACATTAGAAGTGTTTCCTAGACTAGACAAGTCAGGAACATTACAGTGGTATCAAAGCTTTATTCCTGCCAGCCTGTGACTAAAGATAATGAATGCAGCAGAAGACCCAGAGGGTCTTGAACACGTAGGTGACGAATATGTCACTTACAATAGGCATCAGGAAAGAAGGCATAGGCCTGATTTTCCCCCTTTTCCTCCTAGCTCAGAGGAAGAGGAAGAGACACATAAAGAAGCAGAGAGAAGGGTAGAGCGTGAGGCTGAGCGCGAGGCTAAGAGCATGCTAGGAGATAGATATGAGTGACTAGAGGGAAGTGGCAAGGCCCCCATAGATCCAGAGGTAGCTTTCATGCAGGTTATCAACGATATGTTAGCTAGTCAACGGACCATGTCTCAGTCCTTGGCACAGGTGGTTGATAGATTGGCTAGAGTGGGAACCCCAGATGCACAAGTCCCGCATGAAACACAAAGAAATCGGGAGCAGGCAATAGACCCCAGTCACCCTCTCGCACAGACACCTCTGCGAGTAGGATTCCCAGACCCTTGTTTCCCAGTTTCCAGAGGGCACCCCTGGTAGCAGCACCGCCACCGATAGCACAGAGGCCACCCACTCATGTCGACAACATTGTAGAGTATAGGAGGGAGTATGAAACATTGGGTCGTGACTTCCATCAGGACATGACCTTAGTCTAGTACTGTGGATCAGACTCAGGAACCTCCCCAGAGAGCCACAAAGGGGAGGACCACAACAACAACAAGGGCATAACCTTGATTTCATCCGAAAATTTGGGAAAATCACCATCCCTTATTTCGATGGATCATCCAAATACATCGCCAGAGCTTGGGTAGAGAATCTAGACACATATTACAAGCTCAACCAGATGACTGAGACAGAGGCCATCAGTTTTATGACCTTACACTTGGAGGGTGAGGCACACGAGTGGTGGTATCATGGACTGGTGACATTAGGTCACAGTCGCATCACCTCCTATAGGGAGTTTACAGATAGGCTCATGGACAGGTTGATAGGAAGGATCCTGAGATACACTTCAGGGATCTAGCCCAGTTGAGACAAACTGGCACAACAGAGGCATTCATCATAGAGTTTCAGCAGGTAGTCGTGGCAGTGAAAGATATATTAGAGCCCAGGATGATCATGCTATTCACAGAAGGACTCACAGAGCCTTTGAGAGGATGGGTGAAGGCATACAGGCCTCCCACTTTGCAGGATGCCATCCTTCGCACTCGAGATCCGGTAGACTCGGTGCCAAAGAATAAAATTTTCTCCAAACCATTTGTGCCCCAGAGGGATCGAGACAGGTGCCATTCCAGAGAGAATGGAAGGGCAAGGAGAAGTTGGATGATGAGACTAGGCGAGAGATTATGAGGAAGAAGCTTTGCTTCAGTTGCAGAGATCCTTGGGTCCTAGGCCATAGGAGCATGGGCAAGGGAGAGATTCATTATATTGAGGTAGCAACAGACAATGTGGACAGTGAGGAGGAGGATCAGGACAATGGATCCACTAGTTCAGAGGAGGAGTCAGCACCAGCAGAGGAGCAACCTCCCCGTAGACCACCGACACCAACAGGAGCCCATCCTCCAGTAATTACACAACGGCTAGAACAGGCTAACAGGAGGAAACCAAAAAAGGGAGGTGTCATAGATACCCTTTTTGTTGTTCCCAGGTATGATACCCTCCATATCAGAGGGATTATCCAGGGGCAATGGGAAATCGCCCTGATAGATGGTGGGGCCACCCACAACTTCATCGACGCTTCACTAGTATCAAGACGGGCACTTCAGACAGAGGAGTTTTAGGGGTTTGGTGTTGCGGTAGAAGATGGCCACACAGTGGAGTGTCTAGATAGAGTTCCAAACTTAGAGATGAAGTTAGGAAACTACATAGTGAGAGACACATTTTATTTGGTTGACCTATCGGACACAGATGTGGTGTTAGGAGTTCAGTGGATGATTACCTTGGGAAAAATCACTACCAACTACCAAACCTTGGAAATGGGATTCAGAGATTAGGATGGGAAGAAGGTTGTTCTAAGAGGTATGTCGACAGGAGCACCCAGGACAGTTTCAACAAAGAGGATGGAGAGGATATTTAGACATGCGGAGGTAGCATATGCCACAAAGTGCTTGATCACTACTCAGAAGGATTCAGAAGGTCAACAACAATACCCAGGACACTCATGACATCATCCAGTGCTTGTGGAGGTTTTGGAAGGTATTTGTGGTAGTTGTGGCACCTGTGGCAGCTTTTGGAGGCCCAATGAGGCCAACGTTGCCCTAAAAAGGGCTAACATCACCCTAAAAGGGTATGACATCTTCATTTATGCTTGATTTAGGGTTTTTATCATGACATTTAATGTAAACCAGTATTATTATGTATTTTTGGCCTTGTCGACCTTTTGTGACCTAAAATTTAATTAAGGTCATTGGTATGGTATAAGTAAGATAGCTAAAACTCTCTTGTGTTCATCATCTTTCAATCACACTTGTGTGAGGTATGAAATTTGTGCCCTCCTTTAGGGTTTTTGTTTGAAATTACTAGTGTGCACTTGTTGAAGGAGGCTTATCTTGGCTATTTTTGGCAATTTTCTTGGTGGAAGGTTTACAACTAGGGTTTTGCTTGATGAATGCTTGGTAAATGTAATTGAATTTCTGCAATCCTTCCATTACTTGAATGGTTATAGTATTTTAACTTGCATTTTGTTCATAAATTGTTGGAATAAACCCTAGGAAATAAGCACATGTTGGTGTCCTTATTTTAATTCCCTGCTAAGATTGTGCCAAGAWTTTTTTACCTATTGAAGACATTGCTAGGGCCTTGCCATTGTAACACCCTACCTTTTCTCTTCAACCCTAGCCATTTTTATCTTGTCATTGAGCTAAAGAAGGAGGAAAACGCACTAAGGCCTAGGTTTACTACACCTTAGTCAGTCATTTTCCCATAGGGTTTGATGGTTAAAGCCTTGGATCAACAACACTTCACCATAAAATTCTCTTGTCTTTATCCCTAGTATTATCATTTTTCCCTTCAACTGTTGCTGCTACCTATTGACTCCATTTTCCCTATGAATGCACTAGTCTAAGACCCTTTACTTGATTTTTTTTTTATCATAACTTCCAAAATCTTTGAACAACTACTAATACCTTCTAACCCTAACCTACTAAAACTATTGTTGCCATTATCCACTTGATTTGAAATTATACTTTGCAACATTTTATACATCTTTAAAGCAATTGAAAGATTGGTTAAAGCATAGTATTCTTTGCTTCTAATCAATCTTGATATTGTGACATATTGATAAATCGTTCTTACTCATTGTGAAGCTTATTTAAAAGCATTTATTGTGAAATAACACATTGTGATTGTTGCTATTATACATCATTGATTGCTTCATCAATAATATTAGTCAACTGATTTATTTCATAAAGTCTCCAATTATATGAAGTACTAACCAACAAGTGATCTTGCAAATATATAGTTTCTTGTTGCTTTGTTCCAAGCAGGTACACTTCTAGTTGTTATTATCTTTATTGGTTGTTTAGCCGAACTTTCTGATTAGTGGTGAATTGTGAGGGGGAAAATTTCACTTATCCTTAAACCTTTTCCTTCTCAAAACCCTAGGTCAGTGGGGACGTCTCCCCTGGGCCTACCACCCTAAATAGAAAGAGTTATCATATTGAGGTGACAGTGATAGGATAGTCTCTAGTTGCACCAGTTTTCCTTCCTTTACCTTTCCTTTACATCCAAGTACAAACTGTGCGATAAGATTTTGGCGCTACTGTCGGGGAACACTAAGTCAATTCCCCTCAAAGAAAACACTTTTTCGGTAAGCCTTTCCTCAAGAACCCTTATCTTACAAAGCTTAACTGGTGACTCCACTAAGGGTGATTTCCTTATCTTTTTGGTAATTTCAAGAAAATTATTTGGCGACTCCACAATCCATAAGGATGTACAATAACCCTCCTCAGTCTTTCAGAAGAAAACCTCCCCGAAACTCTCCTGTAGTAAAATCACTTTTCGGAGGAAGTCTTCCTTTAAACACAATGTCTAGCACAGGAACTCAAACCAACAATCCAAACCAAGCTAATAACCAAAGCCAATGGTCATCCAATCTTTTCAAACCACCAGACATGACATCCATACCAGGCGACCCTAGGCAGATGCCACCCAAGTATGAGAAGTAGCTGCCTAAGTTCATCGGTATTGATGCAATCAGTGTTGAATATCACATGAGAAAAATTTGGGCGTTCTTCCAACTTCACCCTGTTAGTGATAATGCTGAATATTTAGTCATGAAATTGTTCTCTGCTACCCTCCTTGATGCTTCAAGACGTTGGTACCATAGTCTTCCTGAGGACAGTATTAAAACCGTGGATAAATTGGGAGAGTAATTTCTCAAACGATGGAGTATCAAAGAAGACCCCAACATGTTTCTAACCAAGATTAGTACCCTTTGGAAACATGAGAATAAGACCATTAGAGAGTTCCACACTAGGTTTGAAACCCTATTGCAAAAGATCCTTGTGAGTCATCATCCAGTGAATAAATTCCTTGTTTACATCTACACCAAAGCTTTCACTGGTCAACTAGGGTATCTCCTCAGGGATAAGAACCCCCAAACAATCCAAGAAGCCCAAGAGTTAGCCACAAAAATCAAGGAAAACCTCCACTCATACAAGATCGAGCCTTTCTCAAACCCAAGGGGAAAAATGGACACCAAACCCAAGATAGTCCACAACACTGAGCCTTCCTCAGATATTTTTCCCAGCTCGACAAAGTTGCAAATGACCATGGATGGCATGATGAAAAACCAAGAGATAATGATGAATAGTATTTTCAACTTGGAAAAATCCCAAAATCCAACCACAAAGGGCCCCTTACAAAGGCCAATTCCAAAAAGGGAACCAAGTTCATAGACCAAAGAATGATCAAGAGGTTCCTAATGCCCTAGCTCCTACAAACATCATGGATGAAAATCCTTCGTGTTTGCAGTATACTGAATCACACTAGGAACATGAATGTCCCTACAACAATGGAGTCCATGAACAACTAAACAATGTGGGCCATGTCATAGAAGGCCCCAAAATTTGCCTCAATATCACTCCTGAGGAACACCGAGAGGGCATAAAATAGGCAGCTAGGAAGGTGAGGATGGAAGTAATAAACAACTTGGACCAAGAATCAAAGGAGAAGTTGAGGAAACAAGAATTCCAGGTGTATAGACGAAAGAGGCTAAACCAACCTACCTCTATTATTCCTGCAATAACCCAAACAAAACCTCCACCCTTGGACATTCTCCTTCCTAAAAACCCTCCCAAAACCGAAAGAGTGGATTTAAACTTTGACTTTGAAGGGGCACTATCCAAGATGCACGTCACTATCCCTCTGAGAGAAGTCATTAAGGTACCATCTGTTAAAGAAAGATTTGATAATTTCTTCAAGGGATCAGATGGACCAATGAACCCCCCTATCATGTTACAAGATGATCACTTTAGGGTCCAGTATGATGAACACCCACCCTTTTTCATGACCTTCCTGATGAATAACAAGAGCCTCAAAAATTGCATGCTAGATTCAAGGGTCGGTGCTAACATGATGTCTCTCAAAGTCATGCAACAAGTGGGCCTAAAAGTCACACGACCTTAAATAAATGTGGGTGGCTTTGAGTCTAGATCCATACCCACAAATGGGGTAATTGAAAATGTGGAGGTTTCCCTAAGAGAGTAATCCACATTGACATAGTGGTAGTAGACATCCCAGATGTGTGGGGGATGTTGTTGTATAAGAAATTTTCTTCAATGTTGGGTGGTACCCTTGAGATGGACCTCACTTATGTGAATATACCTTTGAACAATGGAACAATAGGTCGTCTCTCGAATGTGCCAATGACCAGGACCCATGTGCAAGAAACTAGTGACCCCATCAAAGATGACAAAGCACATGAGAAAATCATGGAAAGTCTTCCTGAATTTTCTCTCGATGATATTCCCTTTGCAACAGAGGAAGACTTTGATCAAATACAATGGCCCAAAAGAGAAGAGTACCAACGAATCCTAGATAAGTATAAAGACAAAGAAGTTAGGGCTATGAAATTACTAAAGAAGGGAGAAAGTGATGTATTGATTCGACCATCCCAGCAGGAAGTCTTCACAGTGAAATCCCACCCTCCTCCCTCTGCACAATACACCAAGGTTGTTCAGGAAACAACCAAATTCAAAATCAGGGAATACAAGGAGGGGGACATAGTATGGATGTGGGATATCAAGAAAGGAGATCCAACTAATGTCAAAGGAAGTACTCAATTTTGACTTGGGCCTTGTTGTGATACTTATATGTTTAGTATAATGCACTCATTAATTATCAATCTGGGATTCGTAATCAACAGAGTTACAAGACACCAGTAAGAAAGGTAATTTCTAATGTCACGAGTATAGAATTAAACTAGATTATGCATGTTGGAAACAAATCAAAATAGCAAACTGCAATGCACTTTGGTTGTCTTTCACAGAGAGGCTATCTATTCCATTATGGCACATGCAAGTATGAGATGGAACTGGTTTGATAGATCAACTCTGATATTTGACCCAGAAAACTAACTATGCAATCCACACTTCTGAAAGGAAATCACACATCAATCAACAAAGCATAGCATGGGTAGTTCAATAGTCAATATGTTGGTTCTGTTGTGGTTCAAAATGAACTTCACTAGTTCTTATCCAAGTAGTTTTGACTATTGCTGCCAACATCTATGACCACTCAAGGAAATAAAATTCATGAGAACAGAAACAGGGCATATGAAAAACAGAGTAAGTAAATATTTCTAAGAAATTGTATAATAGAAATCCTAGTCTAAGCTATACTGCTATCATCTAACAGAGTTAAAGCTTTAGTGTAATGACCCTAGTTGGATAAATGTTTAAGAATTAAAAAGTAAAACTAATTAGGGGATTAATTGTGTTAACAAGGTATTAATTAAACGAAGATGATTTAATGATATTTATTAAGTGAGTTATTAATTAATTAAAGGATATAATTGTGATTAATTAATTAATAATTTAACTACATATTACCTTTGATGACATGAGTAATAAATTTAAGAGATTAATCATATATGTTATAAATGGTTACATACCCAACAAGGGATAACCTGTTAGTCCCGAGAAGATAAAACATTAAATGAAGGTTCAAGGACGGGGACGAGGGCAGGTAAGGGAGTAAATGAGTAGTCGGTGAAGGAGGCATAAGGGAGGAAGAGAGGTTTAAATAAGGGAGAAGACAGAGGATGGAGGGGGGGAGGACTGTGAGATTTGCAGGGAGCAGTAGAGTTCTGGCTATGGCACTTCTGATCAGTTGAGGCACCGGGTTGCTGGAGGTTTTGGGCACGGGGGCCAGGATATCCATAGATATCCTGGAGCTAGGTAGTTTTCCTAGTTGGCAGGGAGGACAGTAGGTTTGGGCAGTTATTCTTTCTTTGTGGATGAGTTGGTCTGTGTATCAGGTAGCATGAAGGCAACAACAAGGCAGCAAGGCAACAGAAATTAGCATCAAAACCAGGTAATTTGTTAAACTATGTGTTTATTTCATTCTGCCATGAAATCATTATTCATTGATAAATTTAAGTTACTGAAGTTGCTATTATAAAGATTGTTGTTATGTTATGAATTTATTATCTCAGTTCATGAAATAAATTGCTTATGGAAGTAAATGATGTTTAGAAATATTTGGTTGTTACATATGGTATCAAAGCGTCTTAGTTCGAAATCTGGGCCTAAGGGCCAAAACCCCAAGTGTTAACTCCAGCCACGCCTAACCTGCAAGAAAAACACGTCAGTTTGAGTCTTAATAGATTGTGTCAAGCAACATTTAGCTTGACCCAATATGACTGATATAGTATAAGAAGATATACTCAAGGCAGTACCCCTACATTATCCAAGCAAATGGTCTCATATATATCACAAGCAACCGCTTTAGGTAATACCCTTTTACTGGATCACAAATGGCTAATACAGTCTTAGTCTGAATATTCAAAGGAACGCCCTTTAAAATAGTGGCAGCAAACCAGATAGTTTGAAGGATTACTTCCCACAAAATGGCTACCCTTAAAGCAGCCTGATAAAGCTATTAAGCATGAAAAAGAGAGTTGATAATTTAATTTTATTGAGCAATACTTGTCAATGAAGTTTCGGGTAAGATAGACACCTAAAATCGATGAAAATGTCGAGGGAAGCTTCTATCTAAGGCTTGAAGTTAGCAAGATTCAATAACTACACGAATTATACTATATAAAATGCAATAGGACTTTTGCAAGACCTTGAAAAATCCTACTTCATCTTGAACTTACCTAAATGAGGAACTGCCAATGCGCAATCGGAAAAAGGAAATTTAGAAGACTTGTATTGCGCGGGAATGGTGTAAACTATTTGCCTGTATTAGCCTCGGTGAATTTTTAATAATGAAAAATCTCAGGAACTATAGACTCATACCAATTTTAACTGTGCCAAAGAGAGAAATTTTCACACTGCGTAATGTTCATGCAATTGTCATTATCCCAAAGGAGAGTTGTCTATTACACAGGAGAATGGATCTGAGCCGTCAGATCTCGGGAAGATACCCGACAGCTGTCGGATCTGCATGGAGTTGCGAGGGAGTTAAGTCCTCGAGAACACAAGGAGAAATCCCGATGACAGGTGTGAAGGCATCGGGATATCGACATTCATGAAATCGGGATTCACGAGGTCAAGGAAGTCGGGACATTTTAAGTATCGAAATAGCGAGATCAGATCTGGACCGTCCATCAGGGTGAGACACGTGGCGGAGATCTGAAGAGAGTCAGAAAACTGGGAGTTCTGTGAGCAAGAGGATGGGGAAATCCATGGTGAAAACCCCGATACAATCAGAGCCGTCCATCTGATTGGGACACGTGGAAACCATCGGAGAGTCATCGGCGTTTGGGCCATCGGGACTCACACAGATAAGTGCTTTTGGGTTGGCATTTGGCGAAGTCCGAGGCTTAACCTGGACCGTCCATCCATTTAGGATGCATGTCGGAGATCTGAAGAAAGTCGGGGATCGACATATCGGGGATTTCGTGGACACGAAATCTCTGCATTTCGAAATCGCGAAGTCTGAAACCCCGATGAGTGGGGCCAGCTGACTGCACATCAGAGAGGGAGGATAGTGCCATCATGAGGGGCCAGCTGTCATCCAATCAGAGAGTCAGGATTCGAGGAATCGGGTATTCCGTGGACATATGCACTTTGGTATCGAAAAACCTGAAACAACGAGAGGTGATCAGGACCGTCCGTTCATGGGACGCGTGGCATGATCGGAGCCATCGAGAAAGCTCCCGACAGGAGGTCGTCCATCGGGTCATCGTGAATCGGGAAATCGCAGATTCTGGGGATGAGTGGTCCTTGCAGTTCGGAAACGCGAGGCCCGATTCTCTGAAAAGTGGAAAGCTCTGTAGTGGAAGCCAGCTGTCATCGCGGATCGGGATATCGCGAGTTTCGTGGACAAAGTATCCATGCACTACGAAATCGCGAACCCCGAAACCGCGACGTAATTAACTTAGCTCTTAAACCTTCATTAAAAGAATTGATTAATTGATGTTTTAATTAAGACTTAATCACATCGCGAAATCGGAGATCAGGGTTTCGTGATTCAATTTACATAGATCATTTGTTACGGGAAAACCCCGAATCCTGATTTCCTTAAACTTTAATTGAGAAACTCGCAAATTTAAAGTTATAACCCACTTTAAATAAATTTTTAAAGGGGCACTGAAAATTTATATTTTGTAAACTTTTAACCATTCATTGTCCAAGAGTAAATGATAAATAGCATCGCAAATTTTAGAAGTGTTGAAACTCTTGCTAGAGAAGGACCGAAACCTCGATGAGGAGCCATAAGGCAGCAGTCGCACCAGAGAAGGTCACATGGACCTCGGTATAGCCAAAAAAGGCTAACGCGCCAGGAAGAAGCGTATCGAGTGTCGAGATATCGAGAATCCCGTAGACATGGGGTTTGTACATTTCNGGGGGGGGGGGGGAACAAAGTTGTGGCCTTGTCAGATAATGGTCATATGGGCCAAGGGCTTAGCGCGGTGGGCTAACACACAAAGTACCGCATCGGTAGATCGGTAATCGGGAGACTGTGAGGACAGAGGTTCGTGACAACGAGAGTCGCGAAACCCTGAATCCCGATAGGGAATAGGACTACGGTCACATAAGATAGGGTCACATGGACCAAAGCATAGCAAGGGGAGGGGATAAATCTAGAAGGTATCACATCGACATATCGGAGATCGGGAGTCCGTGAGGACAAAGAACTCCCGACAGTGGGCATAAGGAAACCCCGAAACCCGAAACTGAGTCGGGAATTTAACAGTTAGGGGCAAAAGGCCGTGGGAAATATGGGAAGACAATGTATATGCATACATATATACCCATTTAATTACATGCATATACACAGATGAATAAATTTATAAATACAAAAGAAATAAACTGAAAGAAAAACACTGAAATCCATCCAGAGATGGAATTACAAGAAAATCATTTTTATTTCGCACTGCAAAATAGGAAAATTACCATTTATCACCAAAGTATAAGAAAGGTTCATGCAATTTCTTGACTCGATCAACTCCACGTTCTTCATGAAGGTACTGAAATTGTGCACAAGCTGGCAAACTGAATCGTACCTCTTACCATACCTGAGAGCGAACTCTGCAGATTGTACAGACTTGGGATTGGTTCCCAATATTTTAAAGAGACTAGACTCCAGATCTTGGATCTTGTCGGTGACCATATCAATATACTTTGTTTCTGCAAATGATCTGGCAACAGATACAACAATACCCAGCACTAGCAAGGTGCTCAGAACAATGGAAAGGATGTGAGCCATGGCAAGGGAGATTCTGGAAACCTCTGAACAGAGCAGAGGCAGATCTGTGGTGGACAAAGAATAATGCGAGGAAAGTCCCAGCAGATGAGAAAGTGGAGGCAGAGGAAGGACGTGTAGAGAGTCGAAAAGATGACAGGTGTAGAATGATGGGGTTAGATATGAGGGAACTAGAGGAAGTCAGACGGGCACGTGGAATCCATGTGTGTGTTCGTTTATTTTTATATTTTAGAGTGTAAAAATAATAATAATAATAATTTTGAGTAAATTAAATAATTTAGTATAAATAATTTATTTATATATATAAAGGTCAAGTTAGTTAAAATTAAAGAAAGGTTAATTGGGTTGAATTAGTGTAATAATAATTTTAAATCAATTATTTTATTAAGTATAAGGTTAATCTACATTAAAGTAATTAATGATGTTAGGGCTTAGACTAGGACAAGCGGGAAGCAGGTGGCATATGCAATAGGAAGTGACGAGTAAAGCACAAGGCTAACATAGCTACAGGGTATGGGAACCAATAATTCTTTTCACAAGGGCGAAGAAACCAAGCTTAGACGCTTAATCCTAACCCAAACCTAGCCAATCCCCTAATGGAGTAATGTTTGTTTATAGACAAGTAAAGAAAACTTATGCCTAACCCTGTTTCTAAGTTTAAGTAGCACCAATTTGAAACGTCCTGGAACTCACATTGATAACCATGGGGTGATGTAGGTTAAGGCATACAATATGGTCAGGACTCGAAGGGGTCGAGGCAGGGGAGCGTCGTCATGGGCACCACCAACACCACCACCACCACCACCACCATCGCCCGAACTAGCCCTCATATTGCGCTCGTTGGAAGCCATTAACGAGACTTTAAAGGGGCGCCAACCAGCAGGTACTGAAGTGGAACTCCCACCATCTGGAATGAATAATCCAGAAGCATCAAGGGATTCAGGGGGAGGACTTCCACCTGAAGACATCATGCGAGATTTGCATAAGATCAAACTTCCGAAGTTTGCCGGGGGTCGCGCCAGTGAACGCGCGGAAGCATGGTTGGAAGGCATGACCAGGTGTTTTGCCTTAAGGGACTATGCGTCCAATTCAAAGGCAAAGATCACAATTTTTCAGTTAAGAGACAATGCCTTGAACTGGTGGGGCAACTTGGAAAGACAACTACACCTTACCCCAGACACAGTGTCTTGGGAACTTTTCGAGGAGAGGTTCCGAAGGAAATATCTACCAGCATACTACGAGGAACAACAGGTAGGGGCATTTCATGCCTTAGTACAAGGAAACATAACTATAGAAGAATATGAGATCAGGTTTATGGAACTAGTCAAATATGTTTCGTATATGGACAATGACCAACGACAGGCAGAGCGCTTCGTCTATGGATTGAACCCAAAGATAAGAGCTATGGTGTGGATGTGGAAACCGTCTTCAGTAGCAGAGGCGGTAGAAAATGCGCGTTACGCGGAAGAACACATGAACTTAACCGGGGGTACAAGATCGACATTTCCGCATCACCCTGGATTCGTAGGAAAGACCCTGAGGAAATTTCCTAGGGGAGGGGGCTCAAGGCCACCACCTTATGGTAACAGAGTCGTGCCAAGGACAGTAGCTGTAGGGATTTCAATGGCAGCTAGTGCAACATCTCGTTCATCGCCAACGGTGCAAATAGGTCCACAACCATCTCGGGGAACAGCTAGTAGGGGCAGGGGTTCCAGGGGAAGGAACTCATTTCTGAATCAGTCACATAACAGTGCATCGGTTCAATCTCGTATTACCTATTGGAGATGCGAGACTGCCCAGAGTTACAATCAGGGTTCGTACATAGAGAAGGAAAGGCACCGATGGGGAGAGCAAGTAGCAACCACCAGATTTACAGAGCGGTTAATAACCGCCAGGCCGAACATCAATCCACCATAGTGGAGTCATCAGGTATGTTAAATCATATCAATGTTAAGATTTTGTTTGATTCTGGTGCGAAAGATAGTTTCATTTCACCATCTGCATTAGAAAAGAGTGGGTTGGTAGCCTACGAGAACGATGACTTTAAACAAGTCGAGATGGCTTCGGGGGAAAAACAAGTTGTAGGACCTAGTGTTGATAATTGTATAGTAGACCTAGGAGTGTGCACTACCAGGTTGAAGGTATATGTCACTGCTCTTGGGGAATATGACCTAATCATTGGAATGGATTGGTTAGCGGCTCATCGAGCTTTGGTAGATTGTTTCACAAAAAGGGTGCTTTGTGTCAATGATGAAGGAAAACCGGTAGAAATCCAGGGTGTACAGAGAAAAGTGTCTTTACGCTTTATATCAACTATGAAGGTCAAGTGATGCTTGAGACAAGGGTGTCGACTTTATGTAGTGGAAGCAGTGAATGAAAGGAAGGGACCCTCACTGGGTCAGTACCCGGTATTGTCAGAATTTCAGGATGTTTTTCCGAATGAGTTACCAGGGTTACCTCTTGAGAGAGAGCTTGATTTTACTATTGAGCTAAAACCTGGTGCAGAACCAATATCTAAGGCTTCGTATCGAATGACGGTGCCAGAACTTTGTGAATTGCAAATGCAGTTGAAGGAGTTACTAGACTTAGGGCTAGTAAGGCCCAGTGTCTCACCTTGGGGCGCACCGGTAATTTTTGTAAAGAAGAAGGATGGATCCTTACGATTGTGTATAGACTATAGGGATTTGAACCGTGTTACAGTGAAAAATAGGTACCCAATGCTGCGAATAGATGACCTCTTCGATCAGATGACAGGAGTAGCGGTATTCTCAAAGATCAATTTGCGATCTGGGTATCATCAGTTAAGGATTAAGGAAGGTGATATCCCAAAAATTGCCTTCCAAACTCGGTTTGGACATTACGAGTTTTTTCTAGTACCTTTCGGATTGACCAATGCGCCAGCATTATTCATGAGCCTCATGAACGACGTATTCTGGAAGTACTTAGATCGATTTGTGCAAGTTTTTCTAGATGACATACTCATCTATTCGAAAAATGAAAGAGAACACGAGGAACACTTGCAAATAGTGTTGTCTTTCCTTAGAGAGAAAAAATTGTATGGGAAGCTATCGAAGTGTTCCTTCTTCCAGAAAGAGATCCACTATTTAGGTCATATCATTTCCGGCGAAGGAATCTCTGTGGACCCAGAAAAGGTAAAGGCCATTATGGAGTGGCCAGTGCCGAAAAATGCCCATGAGGTGAGAAGCTTCATGGGGCTAGTGGGTTATTACCAGAGATTTGTGGAAGGATTCTCAAAAATAGCGAAACCCATCACCACTTTGCAACACAAGGGGATCAGGTATGAATGGACAGAAGAATGTGATAGTGCGTTCATTGAGCTTAAGAGGTTACTAACTAGTGTGCCAATTCTACGAGTGCCGGATATGGAAAAGGACTTCATGGTTTGCACGGATGCCTTGAAGCAAGGATTGGGAGCTGTGCTAATGTAGGATGGAGGAGTGATAGCTTATGCGTCAAGGAAGCTGAAGAAACATGAAGAGTTATACGTGATTCATGATTTAGAGTTGGCAGCTGTAATGCTAGCTCTGAAACTTTGGAGGCACTATCTTGTGGGGCGAAACTTTGAGCTCAAAACGAACCATCAAAGTTTAAAACATCTCTTCACTCAAAGAGATCTGAATGCCAGGCAAAGGCGATGGAGTGAGCTTATGAGTGAGTATGATTTTGGTATTTCGTACATAAAGGGAAAGGAAAATGTGGTTGCAGATGCCTTGAGTAGGAGACCACGCATCTTCTCCTTGGTAACCTTAAAGGTCAGTCTGAGGTAACATGTGTTGACACAACTACTAGAAGACAGTTGGTATTTAAAGGTTACTTCAAACCTCCAGAGAGGGAGGCAGTTAGTTCCAAAGTATGAAGGATATAGTCTGGAAATAGACAGACTGTTAAGATATCGAGGAAGGATATACATCCCTAAGAAAGGGGATATTCAAAGCATCATACTGAAGGAAGCCCATAGAGCACTTTATTGTGCACATCCGGGTGTGAAGAAGATGTACGCGGAGATGAAGAAACTCTTCTTTTGGGTAGGCATGAAGCACGATGTAGTCCATTTCGTTGCCAGATGCTTAGAGTGTCAACAAGTGAAAGCCGACCACCATCACCCGGCAGGCCTCCTACAACCACATGATGTCCCTATGTCCAAGTGGGAAGTCATCTCTATGTATTTTGTTGTAGGGTTGCCGCTCACATCTCATAGACACAATGCCATTCTGGTGATAGTGGATAAGCTAACCAAGAGTGCTCATTTCATTCCGGTTAGAGACACTTACGATGTTACTGATGTGGCACGAGTGTTCATAAGCGAGGTTATCCATTTGCACGGGATACCAAAGAAGATTATTTCAAATAGGGACTCCATATTCACTTCTAGGTTTTGGACAAGTTTACAGTCAGCGTTGGGAACTCAGTTGAACTTAAGAACAACTTATCATCCTGAAACAGATGGGAAAACAGAGAGAGTAAATCAATTTATGGAAGACATGCTTAGGATGTATGTAATGGATAATCAAACCCAGTGGGAGAAGTACCTACCTTTGGTAGAGTTTGCCTACAATAACAGTTATCATAGTTCCATCGAAATGCCACCATACGAAGCTTTGTATGGAAGGCCATGCAGAACACCATTGAGTTGGGATAGACTAGAAGACCGAGTAACAGTTGGGCCAGAATTGATTCAAGAAATGGAGGAACAGGTGATTCAGATCAGGCAGAGACTAAAGGAAGCATAGGATAGACAGAAAAGTTATGTGGATGCACACAGGACCAACCGAAGTTATGAAGTGGGAGACCAGGTTTTCATTCGTATCAGGCCTAATAAGAGTACCATACGGTTCGGGAAGGGGAAAAATTTTTCACTTCGGTTTATAGGGCCATTCAGGATCCAAGAGAAAATTGGACCCGTTGCCTATCATCTCTTACTGCCACCCCATTTGCATAAAACTCATAATGTATTTCACATGTCTGTTTTACGTCATTATGTTGCTGATGAATCACATAAACTAAATTGGAAAGAATTTCAGGTATCGGACGTGGGAACCCTCACGGTAGAAACGTTATGCATATTGGACCGTAGAGTCCGACAGCTCAGGAACCGTCTGGTAGATCAAGTTAAGGTCCAGTGGGACAAGTATAGTCTAGGATCTGCTACTTGGGAAGACACTGAGACACTACGGCGAGACTTTCCCTCACTATTTTGACTACCTCGAGAACATGTTTCTCGAAGATGGGGTGTATGTAACACCACCTTTTGACTTAGACAACCAGGATTACCTGAGGCCTATACACTTTATTTTCTAATCACGGTGAAACTATTAAGCGATACACTTAAACTTTAAAATTTCTGAACTTTATGAATGTTTAGATGTTATTGATGATGATGCATGTAATGCGATCTATTATGTGAATGTAAATTTTACGAATGTTTAAATGTTATTAATGATGATGTATAAGATGCGACATATTGTGAGAATGTGAATTTAATGAATGTTAAATACTATTAGAATGATGTCAGATACGATGAAATCTATTTTGGATAAATGATAATCTTGTGAATAGGCGACGAGTTTGAATTATGGGATATTATGAAATCTAATTCTAATTGGAAAACTTTGATGTTAATGTATCGGTACGAGGATACCAAATTGAAATGATGATAGTATGCAATTATATGATGATAATGCATAGAAATGTATGAGTTTGTGTTACAAACTAATCTGCAGGTTATGGGCTATGAAATAGCCAAGAGATAATGATGATGAAAGTGGATATCAGGACCACTAATCGAGAAACATTATGGTATGAATAATGTATGTGAAATTTATATTGATTTGGATGCATTGCTATGATATGAGGACTAGTGCATGATTTTGGTACTAACACTGCCCAAAACCGAATAAACGATGACAAAACCTCCAACAACACGGTGCCCCTGTATGCTCCATTGTAGGGTGTTGACCCTGGTTCTGTTAGGAGGGGTGGAGGCATTTCCCACCGTGTATCCTCCATTTAGGGTGTTGACCCTGGTTCTGTTAGGAGGGGTGGAGGCATTTCCCACCGTGTATCCTCCATTGTAGGGTGTTGACCCTAGTTTTGTTAGGAGGGGTGGAGGTATTTCCCACCGTGTATCCTCCATTGTAGGGTGTTGACCCTGGTTCTGTTAGGAGGGGTGGAGGTGTTTCCCACCGTGTATCCTCCATTGTAGGGCGTGGACCCTAGATATGATTAGGAGGGGTGGAGGCATTTCCCACCGTGTATCCTCTGAAACCTGAAGTCATGGGAGAACGGTGTTAGTTCACGCTCCCCAAGACGTGTGATGATGACTGTCAGTTGCCTGCTAGGAAATCTTGGTCGAGATAGCGACACTTCCACTTACGGGTTCTATTTGGAGTTAGGTCAATATAGTTGACGCTCCAAGATAGTCTAGCAGAGGAAGGATAGGAATCGAGATGGAAGTAGGTTAGGGAGGAAGGATGAGTAGTAATAGTTGAGACAATATGGAGATCTGTCTTGTGGTGGAATTTGATGTCTTCTGGTGGAATTTGATGTCTTCCCTTCAAAAAAAAAGAAGAGAAATGTGTATATATGAACATTCATTATTACGTAACTAAACCACAGTTGTTTAAAATAAAATTATTGAACCGGATAATTGTAATTAATGAATTTATCAAACAATTGATTGGTTGTTGTCTTTTATAAAATACTAGCCTTGTTGACTGGATTGAATGCATACATAAATTACTAAAGAATGACAGTTTTGATTATTAGTACATGCACGAGATTTGCATGTACTAGCTACACGTGCATTTCTTGTACATATACACTAGTATGTATGAGCTTTCTTGACTTACTTACTGATAATGTCAGTTACTTGTTGTGAATGTGTGAACCATGCTCTTTTCCTTTGTACCATCAGATACCTTAACTTCGGGACGAAGTTTCCTGAAGGGTGGGTGTATGTAATGACCCTAGTTGGATAAATGTTTAAGAATTAAAAAGTAAAACTAATTAGGGGATTAATTGTGTTAACAAGGTATTAATTAAACAAATATTATTTAATGATATTTATTAAGTGAGTTATTAATTAATTAAAGGATATAATTGTGATTAATTAATTAATAATTTAACTACAGATTACCTTTGATGACATGAGTAATAAATTTAAGAGATTAATAATATATGTTATAAATGGTTACGTACCCAACAAGGGATAACCTGTTAGTCCCAAGAAGATAAAACATTAAAGGAAGGTTCAGGGACGGGGACGAGGGCAGGTAAGGGAGTAAATGAGGAGTCGGTGAAGGAGGGATAAGGGAGGAAGAGAGGTTTACATGAGGGAGAAGACAGAGGATGGAGGGGGGGGAGGACTATGATATTTGCAGGGAGCAATAGAGTTCTGGCTGTGGCACTTCTGATCAGTTGAGGCACCGGGTTGCTGGAATTTTTGGGCACGGGGGCCAGGATATCCATAGATATCCTGGAACTAGGTATTTTTCCTAGTTGGCAGGGAGGACAGTAGGTTTGGGAAGTTGGTCTTTGTTTGTGGTTGGGTTGGTCTGTGTATCAGGTAGCAGGAAGGCAACAACAAGGCAGCAAGGCAACATAAATTAGCATCAGAACCAGGTAATTTGTTAAACTATGTGTTTATTTCATTCTGCCATGAAATAATTATTCATTGATAAATTTAAGTTACTGAAGTTGCTATTATAAAGATTGTTTTTATGTTATGAAGTTATTATCTCAGTTCATGAAATAAATTGCTTATGGAAGTAAATGATGTTTAGAAATATTTGGTTGTTACAGTTAGCTAATTTAATGTTTACACTACTGAAAAACAAATGCTACTGCTAATCTACGAAGAGGCTGACCTTTGTTGGGTGGTGGGCCCTTGCCGCTTCAACAGGTCAGCTGTTGAAGTCTACAGGAGGCTTGTCTTCAACACACACATTACTCTCACTCACATTTCAAAACATAAAATCAAAACTTTCGTTAACAACTCAACTCACACTTAATCATAGATAATCAGAATATAGAGATAAAATGACATTCCATTAATCTTCACTCAGGATATGTTATGTACTATCATATGTTGCTTTACATATTGGTGATATGCTAACTCTCCTACTCCCTCTACCATCCTTGCCACGGCTATTTAATAGTCTGAATTGTGAAACACAAGGAGGCGAAGTGATTTGCGAATCAATCAGTTGTTAAGTTCAATCATTCGGTTACATCTTTAGCTTCATCCTCATGACACAAAGTGCATGAGGATGAGGCAATCAACAAACTATTCTTATCATAACTTTGCTAAAGCAAATAGACGTCCATCGATTGGCTTAGGTGATATCTGGGATTTAACTTAGTGCATTAGGCTCTTCCATATTAGTACTGGATCGTAACAGGTGGATGGTACTGGATCATGATAGTGCGCAAAAGGTGGTACCAGATCATGACAGTGTGTGTCCATTGGTAACGGATCATAACAGTGCGTGTTGGTACCGGATCGCAATGGATGATATTTTAGTATCGGATGATCTTGGTACCGGATTCAAACAACAGCAGTCTTGGTGTGCAAGTACCGGATTGCTGAGCTGGTACAGGAACACTAGACATCTAGAGTTCAAAGATTCACATATGAAAAATCGAGCATTAGTACATGAAATATTTAATTCCTTAACACTATAAACCACAAAATGCATGAATTAACCATACTTTACCTTATGACCTTATTACTGGCAAATGGTAGTGTTCTTGTCATTCACTCAAGCTTTAGGTAGGACAAAAAGGTATAGGTGAAGAGTATAATAGGATAATGGGGATGTCAATTTTGGGTCTCAACATTCCCCAATGCCAAAATCATTACATGTCCTCATGCAACCAAAATGTTTCAAAACTTGAGACTGTGTTCTTTACTTTGGTGGATCAATGATGTTGATGGTTGAAGCCTCTTCTCTTAGCTCCCTTTTGATGACCCTAACGTATTGTAGGAGTCGTAATACCTTCTTGAGCTTATTAAAAGTATCTTCATGATCGTCTTGAATTTGTTGGATGGTTGCTTTCAACTGCTCATTTTCCTTTTTGATATACCTATCCAAGAGTTGATATTCCTTTACTTCTTGTTGGAGTTCCTGATTTTGTTTTTGTAATTTCCCAATCCTTTTCCTCATTTGTTCTTTTTTCAAGGTCTTTGTTGACTCCATCATTACTAGCTAGATGCACTCCCTTTCCTCGACTTCCTCCCTCATCCCACATAAAGTAATAGTGGCTTTCTCCTCGATCAAACTATGGATGTCATCTTGGATTGGTAAATCCTCAGAAGGGGAAGTAAGTTCGATTAGATCTTCTGGTGTATGAGGATTGAATATTGTTTTTCCCTTCTTTTCCATGCTCCTCGTAGTTATTTTACAAGGAGGTACCAAATCAGGGATGCTCACAGGCTTCCTTTTCTTCTTCTCTAATTGTGAAATGGTGATAGGGGGATGTGCCACACACTGTTTACTTTTAGTTTCTAAGCTATGCTTCCCTTTCTTCATCATTTTTGTCTGATGGCCCTATTTCTCAACTTCCACTGTTGAAGTCTCCTCAACTAATTTGTTTTTACCTTTTGATTCGGAGCTTTTAGAAGTCTTGTTGACTGTGGAAGAGGACCCTGCTTTTTCTTGTTGTGTCATTGCACTAGATGATGGTGGAGTTGTCTTATTCTTCTTACTCTTTTTCTCTTGGGGTTCCTTACTTTTCTTTGGAGCATGCTAGGTTTCATCCATAGGTTTGTTTTCTGTGGGAAGGTGTTGTGTGATAAGGGTTTTCCAACTAATCCTTTGTTTCCTAAGCTCATGTAAAACTAGCATTTTAATGAGACCTTGATGGTAAATGCTAGTCTTCTCTATTTTGGAGATGGATTTAACACCTCTTACCATTTTATTCAAACTCATCCATAGAAAGTATGGGAAATCAATTCCAGGGCCTCCTTCAAAATGCAATAGAAGCCTAAGATGATAAATGAAGGTCACAACATACCTGCCTTCACAGGTGCAAATCGTTGAAGACTGGTAATCATTGGATGGTATTCTTCTTTGATGTAGTTCCTAGGGATCCCCTTCTTCCAGTCAGGGTGCTGATGATCTACCTTTAAAAATTGTTGGCACATTTCCTTGTTAATTCCTACACCTTTTAAGTATTTGGCTCTTCTGCTAGGTAGTCCCGTAACCTCCCTCAAGGTTGCTTCATTAATTATCAGTTGTAGATTTCTTATATGTGCAATCTCTCCATCATAGCTCTGTATAAATTCTTGAGAAATCTTCTCGTGGCAGCCTGTAAATTTTTCCAGAAATGGTATCCACCCCAATCTAGCATATTTTTCTTGACATAATTGGTATTCTTCGGTTTCCCTATAAATTTGGAAAACCGGTTCGTGTCTAGTAACGACCATCGTTATAAGTTGAGAAAAGGATCGGGTTGTAGCACAAGGGTTTAGTTAATTGATGAAGGGTTTGGTACCGAAAAGGAGAAGGCTCGGGACTGGAGAAAAGCTCACGACAGGGGGAAATATGGTGATGGTGTTGCGAATGGTAAGTTTAAGTAAGGGTGTTGCAAGGAAAAATTATGACCAAATGAGGCTTATCTAGATGGCTTTGCCACCAGATAAGCCATTTAATTTCTACATGTTACTGTAATGATGAGGATAAGACGTCGGGTGTTCAAGGCATCATTTTTGGATAGGTGATTGGACATTCGGGTGGTGAATTTGATGTTAGGTCATGGTTCATGATATAAGATAGGTTCGTGAATTTTCTTAAGGACAAAATATATTCGTGGCTTATCATTGCTATGCATGCTTCATATTTTGATATGATTTTTTCCTTTAACCATGTTCAAGAGCTAAGAGAGGATTAATTAAGTTTAGATATATGTGTATAAGGGATAAGCGCATGGGTTTAATACTAAGGTCATAAGATCTAGTATAGCCTTTCATATTTATTGTAGTTTTACGAGCATAGGAAAATAAATACCATGTTACCTTTGCTTTCACCTTTGTATGATCGATACCCATCGCATGTGTGACTGCTTGTAAATTGTCAGAATTCATCCTTTTAGACTGAAGCTTCTTGAAAACTTGGTATGGGAATGTCATGTACTTTTGTTATTCTGTGCTTATCTTCTTTGTATTTGGTTCTGCAAGTGGATTATATGAGTCTAGAAAAGAGTTCTGAAGGGGCTCTTTGACCTTCCCCCATGCCAAAGATGTTGTATATATGTAGGCAAGAAGATTCAATCATTTAATATCATAATGGAGAAAAGATGATAAGAGCAAAAGAAACCAATCAAATTTTGGAAGTATAGTTTATTACTTATCATATGATCTCATGCCAAAAAACGAAATTGCCCTTCTTTTAATGGATTATTGACAGAGGTAACATTCAACATTGAAACAGGGGAATATATATGTTTGCTAGGAGAACAGATCCCACCTAACTTGCTTCAAAGATTTACTATCATTGGTTGTTATAGATAAATTTCACAATATAAGTAGATTAGACTCCCTAGTTAGGGCTCCACTCTTAAGATGTTTCCTTCTTAGATAGTTTAGGCATTAGATGTCAGACCGGTAAGTTGACTTAGGGTGATTCTCAAATGGACATTATGTTGTTGATTAATATGGAGTTTGTATCTCATGAAAGCCAATAATGACCTTTACTCTTTTTTGTTTTTAGATGACAAAAAGTGAACTTTTCAATCAGACAAGTATAGATGAGACATTTTTCAACCAGAACCCACTGCCAGAAATCCTGTTCAGTACTCCGGTGGGGTAGTTGTGATAATTAGTGAGAGGTTCCTTCCCCAAGAAAAATGCCCCATTGCCAACAGGCTTGTTCAGTACCCTGACGGGTTTGCCTAGTCATACCACAGACCGATACCTGCTGCCAGCACACTTGTTCAATATCCCGGTGGGTTAGTCTCTTAAACCCTTTTTCCATCAGAGGCTTCTTGTCCATAGTCACCTATTTTAGTTTGTATTAAAGAGTGCTTTTCATGGTGACAGGGGAGGCTCGTTTGAAAACCTTTTTACAGAGTGGGATGGTATTGGGTTGGAAGGCATATACTCTTCTTTTGTATGTCTTTTAAATATTTGTCTGAAGGAAAAATAAACTTTTATGCACATTATTTCTTTAGAGTGATCCAGATGTATAATTTTGTCTGAAGTTGTCCATAAGAGAATGACCTAAAGTTTCCTTAGGGTACTGGTACATCCTCTGCCATAAAAGTTTTGGTAGTGTTCCCATGGTAGAGAGTGTTCATATACTCATATGTTACTCTTTAATAAGATAATCCAATGAATACTATGGAACTCTGGTTAGGGTGAGATAGTTTCTTATAGGCTAATATATATATTTTTTAAATCATGTTGAAATACTGGGTAAAGGCAACTTCTAGTCTTTGAAGTGGATTATGGTTCTTTGAGAAATCATAGGTAAAGAATGTGTTCCTCTTTTTATTTTATTTTTAAACAACAGAACCAAAAGAAATTAAAGTTCTTCTTAGCAATAGAACCAAAAGAAATTAAAATTATTCTCAGTAACAGAACCAAACAAAATTAAAATACTTCTCAGCAACAGAACCAAAAGAAATTAAAATACTTCCCTTTATTTGTCAACATAAGGGCTTCCATTTAATACTGCATTTGGCTTTGTGGTTCCATCTTAAGTGGTAGTTGCATGGCTTCATACTTCAGATTAATTGACATAAGATTTTGAAATATGCTTTGTCAATTAGGTAATATGTCTTGATAGTACTGTAGAAGGACAGACTCTGGTACTGGATTGGTACTGGACCAGAACATGATTTCTGGTACCGAAACAGAACATAATATTGTTGATGCCTACAATTGATTTTTAGCAAGTTCATGAAGGATCAAATAGATTATAAAAAATTTCTTACAAAAGAAAAGAAAATTTGCGAAAGTAAAACAAAAGGAGGTAAGAGTCTTTTGTTACCTTAAGCTTATTAATGAAATTCGATCCACACCTATGTACAAAAAGTTTCAAATAAGCCAATCAATCAATGTGGGTTAGTAGGAGGATCTCCTTCCTTACTGATCATCTGCATGTCTGAGTTCTGTAATATACGAGTCAAGAATTCTTCTTTTGACATAGGTTTGTTGTAAACTCGCAATCGGTGACCATTCACAAGTAGTGGTGTCTATTGTTCATCAATTGTCTTTATCCTGATTGAACCATTATCGTAGATAGTGTCAATTTTGTAAAGTCCCATCCAACGGGTAGTTAACTTACCTTTGAAGTTCTTGAATCTGTTGTCATACAATAGGGCCCAATCTCCTTGTTGAAAAAATTTATTTTTGAGATACTTGTCATGCCATTTTATTCTCTGTTCTTGAATGAGGGTAGTCCTTTGAAGTTCTTCCTGCCTGGTTTCATCCAACTCATTAAGATGCAAGAGTCTTTGTTGTTGGGCTACATCTAAGTTCATGCCAACTTGTATTGCAGTCCTGAAGGTTTTGATATGAAATTCTATGGGGAGAAGCACCTGCTTCCCATACACTAACTCAAAGGGTGTATGCCATGTTGTATTCCTCCAGGTGATTCTATAAGCCCATAAGGCTTCTAATAATCTGTCAGCCCAATCCTTATGGTGCAGTTGTACTTTTTTGGTAAGAATGGACTCAATAACTTTGTTGGTAGATTCTACTTGTCCATTTGCTTGTGGATGATAGGGTGTAGATTTCCTATGCTTGTTTTGGTACTGTTATGTAATAGCTTTGACTAGATGAGAGGTAAATTGAGTTCCCTGATCAGTCACAATTTCTCACAGTACACCAAATCTCGTAAAGATATCATTAAAAAGGAAATCTACCACTGATTGTTCACTTGCAGCCGGTAAAGCTTTTGCCTCAACCCATTTAGTCACATAGTCAGTGCATACAAATATATACTTTTTCTTTTTAGATGAAGGGTTAATGGGCTCTACAAAATCTAATGCCCATTTCTCGAATGGTTCAATGACTACTTGGGCTTGGAGTGGCATTTGGTCTCGTGCAGTAGGCTTACCCATTCATTGACATTCATCACAATTGGACACATAGGTTTTAGCATCTCTGAAAATATGGGGCCAATAGTAACTTGATCGCAGAACTTTGTAAGCAGTCCTTTTGTCTGCGAAGTGTCCTCCACAAGGGCCATCATGGCAGGCTTGTAAAATATCATGAATTTCATCTTCCCTTACACATCTCCTGATCACCAAATCTGGTCTTGTTTTGTAGAGGCAATCATTGTGCCACATGTAATTTGCACTTAGTTGAATTACTTTCTGTTTTTCTCTAGGAGACAATTTCTGAGGCATCTTCCCTGTCACAAGATAGTTAGCGACATCTGCATACCATAGAGTGAATGTAGAAATAGAAAATAATTTTTCATCAGGAAAAGTATCTTCTACTGGTGCATTATCTCCCAGATGAATCATTCTAGATAAGAAATCAGCCACAAGATTATCTTTACCAGGTCTATCAATAATGTTGATATTAAACTCTTGTAATAATAAGAGCCATCGTGTAACTCTAGGATTTGTTACAGGTTTGTTCATTAAGAATAGGATGGTTGAATGATCAGTGTGTACAAAATCTTGATATCCTGTAATATAGTGTCTAAATTTATTGATAGCATGGACTACAACTAGCAATTCTTTTTCTGTGACTGTATAATTAACTTCAGCTGGAGACAGATTTTTACTAACGAAGTAAATAGCATAGGGAACTTGATTTTCTCTTTGTCCAAGGGTTGTGTCTGAGGCATCGGTATAGATATGAAAAGGAAGGGACCAATTTGGTCCTCTTAATACAGGGGTAGTTGAAAATTTCTATTTTAGAATTTCAAAAGATATTTGGCATTCATCATCCCACTTAAATTCAGCTTCTTTAGATAATAATTTAAATAAAGGGGTAGCTAGGCTTGTAAAATTCGGAATGAATCTTCTATAGTAGCCAGCATGTCCTAAAAAACATCGGACTTCCTTTTGTGAGGAAGGTATTCTGATTTGTGTGATGATGTAAATTTTTGCCGGATCAACGCTCATGCTAGAACGAGAAATGTGATGTCCCAAAACAATACCTTCAGTGAGCATCATTTTTTATTTTTCATTACTTAAGGAAAGATTAGTTTCCTTACACCTAATCAAGACTTTTTCTAAACTAACCAATGCTTCCTGGAAGTCTTGTCCATGGACTGTAAAGTCATCCATGTAGACTTCCACACAATCATTGATCAAGTCAAAGAAAATGGCTAGGAAAACTCTTTGAAAAGTGGTTGGGGCATTGCAAAGTCTGAAAGAAAGCACCCTATAAGCATATGTGCCCCAAGGGCAGGTAAAAGTGGTGTTTTCCTGGTCTTCGGGTGCTATTTGTATCTAGTTGTAACCACTAAACCCATCCAAGAACAAAAAATACTTCTTTTCGGACAGGGTATCCAACACCTAATCAATAAATGGTAAGGGAAAGTAATCCCTATGGGTGGCTTTGTTTAACTCCCGGAAGTCTACACATATCCTCCACTTACCATTTTTCTTGGGAACTATGACAAGTGGAGATACCCATTGACTATCTGAAATGGGGTATATGAGATTGGCTCGAAGGAGTTTTTGCAATTCCTCTTTTACAATATCTTTAAGGGATGGATTCATCCTTCACTGAGGGTGTCTAACTAGTCTGATTTGGTCATTAGTGTAGATATGATGTGTGCATGTGTCAGGGTGAATGCCTTTCATGTCTGCATAATCCCATGCAAAGGCATCAAATTGTCTTTGGAGCATTTCAATCACTTGTGTCTTTTGTTCTGGTTCCAAACTAGAGTTTATATACAAGGGTTTTCCTGGGATAATATCAACAAGTTCAGTAGTTTCTTCCTTATCTGAGGAGGCAAGTGATAAAGTGTATAATTGAGTGATATCAGGGTGCCAAGTTTGTTGAAATTCGGAACTAAAAATATGTGACAATTCTGCAAAATACCTTGGGTATTCAATGCA
>ML793403.1:134422-151694 GCA_009831015.1 Picea engelmannii
ATCACAAACATCAATAATCGATAAAGAGACAATGACTGAACATATGGAACTAAAGAAGTCATTAGATGTAAAAGTCTCAATTCTGGATAAAGGAATTAATATAGAACCAATCAACCTTACAACTCAAAAGGATGTGAATCTAATTGATGTAAAGAGGTCTTCAAATGTCAAAGAAGAAACAATCCAGGACCATGAAGAAAATTCAATTTCAAAAGTTAATCAACAAAAAACTACAAGTATACGAAGTAAGGATCGAGTTACAAGGATGCCTTATCGACATCCAAATCACAAAAATCGATACTTTAGCCAATCCTTGTATCAACAAAAACAAATGACCAATATGTCGAAGAATATTACTTCTGCTACAAGTGATGCTCAAAATAGAAGTTAGCATGGGAGTCGAAATACATCAAGTTCCTTCCAAGAACCCTATAAACTCCCCATGCAAACAATTGGATTAAGATGGGAAAACTCCTTTACAATGTGACAGTTCTGCTCAGCGCTTAGAAAACCCTATCGTCTCAAGTCCTCAACGATTACTAACTTGATAATGAAGAATCAGGAGACAATAATTTCAAGCTAGCGCAACAGATAAGTCTTCCATAAGTATGCTTTGAGGACAAAGAATTTTTAAGGGGAAGCCAATGTTATGAACATAAATAGATATTCATAACATAATAATTAATTAATAAATAATTAATATTATTAATAATGAAAGGTCATGTCTTAAAGGACATGACTATTGGTTAAAGGCACACCTGCGTGGGTATATTAACGAGCCCTCGTTCTCAATTGTAATAATCTTATCTTATCTATTCATATTTTATACATTATTCCTACATGGATTACTTTGTTATATTCCAAGTATTTTGGATAATTCTTGTGTAAGAGAACTCTGTTCGTCTCATTGACCAACAAAATACTAAGAGGAAAGCTCTTAATGAGGTTTTCCAAGAGAAAGGGATCATTGAAAACGCAGCAGAGGAGCTGAAACCTGAACAAGACAATAAAAAATCAACATGTGCTCCTCCTCCTGATGAAGCAGTCCACAAGCTTTTTTCACCTGCACAACAAAAATCCGATGAGGTTAGTTTCTTCCCTTTTCAGGATTTCGATGATACTTTGTTCCTTTATTCAGAGAGTGAAGGAAAAATGGAATCCCCAAACGAAGTAAATATTCCTTGCTGTACTCTTGAAGACAAAGGGGAAATCCATGAGGATGAAACAATAACGCATGCTAGAAACACCAAAGTCCTCGAAACTTCTGCACAAGAAGAAATAGTAAGTTATACTACTCCCCAAAATTTTGATAATTTTCTACCTCGTTATTTAGAAGAGGAGATGGATGAGCATATGAGTGTTTTCAATCCTCCATGCTATGATATTGATACTCACATAGTTGATATTGATGAGTTCATACATGTTGGAAGACGTAAATGGGATGTAATTGGTTTTGGTATGGACCCCATTTATGATATTGAGAATCATGCCCAATTGTTGCCTTTACAGTTATCACAACAGATTATCTTTGATTTTGACCAGTGGCAACAGGGAGATAATATATTTACCAATGCTCCCCAAACACCCAAGGTTGACCTAGTACCATGTTTTCCTGATGATTTTAGGTCTTACCTTGAGTGTTTTGAAGAGTATTCCTCTGATCACTTGGATTCATTCTATGTAGAAGATTATCAACCACCACTGTGCTCGGTTTTTTATGGGAGTAAGAACATTGTTTTCCTAAAGAAGGATTCTCGTGACATTTTTCTCCATCCACCTGTTATTACTTTACTCTGCTATTTCATTAAAGGTGTAGTTGGGAATTGTATATTTTTCATTGAGTTTCCTCTGAAGAAAACCCGAGAATCCAAGGGTTGGTTGAAAACTACAGATTTCAGTCTATCATCTCAGATTTTCAATCTTCCCTTGAGAATTTGCCAGTCATCTGATACATCTTTGTCAATCCCTTCCCAGAACTCAGACTATGAGAACGTCCTAGGTATCCAGTTTTCCAAACCTTTGAGTCAGTGTTCTGAACCTTGGACTTTTCATGACCCCTTCCTGAAGTGGACTGAGTACTTTCCTCCAAGATTGACTTGGCATAATTTTATCCCTCCCACCCGCCTCCATGAGTTAGACTTTGTGATTCCCGATGATATGATACATGTTCTAGCCCATGTTATTTTTGTGCTTGACTTATCACTATTTTGGTTTATGATGAAGCACGAAGGCAGGTACCGTGGGACATTGCTGATTTGTCTTCACTGGTTGTTTGACTACACCAACATCTAGCCAATAGGTAAGTACATGTAAGTACTTCACTTTATATTTGCATTTATGATTGCTTTATTTATATATATATATATATATATATATATATGTATGTATGTATGCTGGGGTGGCATTACCACCCAAATTTTGTTATTGATACTTCTATCGAGAGTGATTCGGTCTGTAGGTTATGCCAGAGACGTTGATGTTCTCATGTGCTCTATGGTGAGCACACGTACCCGAGTTGGAGCCAGATGTTATCCCCGCTTTTTAGGGATAGCTAGGAGATCATGTCTCGAGGCCCACAAGTCCTAGACATGGAGTACCGAGATCCGTATTAACCTGAGCATGGCCCTAGAGGGCCCATCATTTTCTTCTTTCATCAGCTTTGTCTTGTCAGCAACAACAACGTCCATCACCATCGGCTTGGTATTGTATCGGAAGAGGTTCTTGCTCCATGAGGTAACTGGTCCAGGTATCATGGTATGTGTCACTTTTGATCATTGAAACTTTTAGATATATGCATCTGATTCCTTTTATCTCTAACAACTGCTTGGATCTTACATTATCCCACTTGATCATGCTTGGGGAGATTGACAGGGTGCCCTAACAAGCCTATGCCCATAGGTCTTCATTTTCCACTGGGGGAACTTCTGAAAAGCCATCGTTTGCTCCCATCATAGCACCACTGTTTCAACTTATCTCCCGCTCATTTATCCCATTCCCCTTGTCCAGGCATTGTGTTGACCTGTTTGAAGGATTGCACCTTATCTCATGGGAAGAAGGGGCTAAAGACCTAGAAGGTAAGAGCAGCTGGTAAAAGACAAAATCCTAGAAATGAAATCTCGAGATGCTTCGCCCAAGGATCCCCGAGAAGGCAATAAAAGGCCTCTCAACAAGAAATAAGAGGGACCCAGAAAATAACAAACAAGACCTAGTCAGAGGATAGGGGGTCTCATCACGAGCCATCCTATTAGGTTCATGGGTACCTAACAGTATGACATTGCCACCATCTGGTTACCACACTAGGGCAGCGACCTTTGGTTGCATGGCCAAGGGAAAGGGGGTTTCATCACGAGCCAACCTTCTCATCTCCGTGAAAGTACTTGTGGGTAACATTGTCAGCTCTGGTCACCATGCCAAGGTAGTGTCCTCTGGTTAGCCCTTGAATACAAAGAAAAAGAAGAAGAAAAAGAAAATAAAAAAATAAAGCAAGAAAAGAATAAACGCAAGAATGGGCTTGGAAAAAATGCATCCATGACAGGTACAACTCGCCTACTACAAAGGCACCCACAGATAACATTATGCATCCTTGGCCCTCACTGGCACCCCATGTCTTGACATCCCCTAGCCACATCACCTCACTTACATGGCTTGGATGAAATCTTCCTGGGAACTTTCCTTTTCTTGTGGATACTAGCCAAATAGAACGTGTTCTCTTTTTCTCCAATCTTGTATTGCAGGTTTTTGTAATGTCTTTGAGCTATTGACTGATGTATTAGGGTTTTTATGCATATGTTTCATAATATTGATGATGAGATGTGATTAACATTGTTATGATCCCGATGACTGATGAGCCCATGGAGGGCATATCTTTTGACGTGCAGGACCATGCCCGACGGACAGGTACCATTTGGACCGGTACGCATGGGGAGATGACCAGTTCATACCTCCATGGGGCTGAAGAGCCCACCAGATGGATGTTGAGACCCCATCAGGGGGTAGAGACAGGATGGACATGGATCAAGGTTTTTGCACCGAAGAGGAAGAGGACATTCCATCAGAGGCACTCCGGCAGGACTAGACTTGGCGGGAATAACCCCTTTTAGTGGAACGCCAACCTTGGAAGGCTTGGGACATCTTCATATTCACCATAACATCATCCAACTTCATGGATGCTTTTGGAGGCAGACTGGGCAGCAGTGGCACATGTGGCATGTTGGAGAGGCCCCTTGTGGGGCTAACATTTTCCTCCTTGGTGTCTCATTTTCCCTAGAAAGGGCTAGCGCCTCCCTTGAAGGGGATTTTACTCTCATTTTTACTTGATTAGGGATTTTTACTTAGCATTTAATGTAAAAACAATATAATTTTGACATTGTGGCCTTGTCGGCCTTTTTATGACCTAAAAAAGTAAAATTGGGTCATTGATACACTATATATTGAGGGTTTTGACTCTCATTTTTAAAATCAATTACAACTCACTCATAGTGAGGTCTGAGTTTTAGCGCCCTATTGGGGTTTTTGGCTGAACTAGTGATGCGCACTTGTTGAAGGAAGATATTTTTCGGCATTTATGGTGTTTCTCTTCAAGGAAGGTGTTACAAATAGGGTTTGCATGGTTATTTCTTCATAAATTGTAAGTGTTTTTTCTGCAAAACTTCTTATTGAATGGATGTAGTTCAAATTTCTTGCATATTGCTTATAAATTTGTTGAATCAAAACCCTAGGGGACAAACACACAAGTAGGTCATTGTCTCATGTTCCCTGATAGAGAAACCTTTAGCCATTGAAAGAGAAGAAGAGAGCCTAGCCATAGCTACACTCCTTTCTTCTCTTTCCCCTATGTTAGTTGTACCTTTAGAATCCAAGAGAGGGAGACGTCCTAGGCCTAGGTTATCTACACCTTGGGCCATTTTTCCCTTAGGGTTTGAAGAAAGAGCCTTGCCATAGCAACACTCTCCCTCTTTAAGCTCTCTCGTCTTGTTTTTGTGCTTCATCTGAGCTAGCCGTTTTTTGGGAAGGAGGAGAGAGCACAAGGCCTTGCTTTTGCAACACCAAAGTGAGCCTCTCTCCCCTAGGGTTCTGTCTTTGAGGCCCTGCTTTAGCTGCACCTTGAAAACTTTTCCCTCCAGTCCTTTTAAAATCTCGTCTCCTTCAACCTGTGCGTCCTTCACTCTTTTGACTCCATTTAACCCTAAGGCACTGATCTCCAGCCTCAATGTTGAAGCAATACCTTGATCCAAACACTATCAAACTCTTTTAAATTGAAGCCCTAACTACACTAACCCTAACCTACTAACCCTGGACTGCTGACATCACCCTTGGTTATTTCATCTTGTTGTAGCAACGTTTCACTTTGTAAGCAATTGAATGGTAGTTGAGGGAATTTATTAGACTAAGTATTGATTGATTATATTGGATGCCATATCATTCATGTATTTATTGACAAGTGACATATTTATCATTACCATTTTGCAAACATTGACTTCGTCAATATTTACTTTTTAAACTCCTTATATTTAATATCATATAGTCATTGATTTATGAAGTACTAACCAAGATTGCACGTATTAGTCTCCTTGTTGTGTTGTCTCAAGCAGGTGCTTTTCCTTTCTTTAGTTATACTCTATTATTGGTTGTTTAGCTAAGACTATCTGATTGGCGGTAATCTGTGAGGGGGAAATTTGTCTCTGTACTATTAGCCTTTGCCCTTTCAAAACCCCAAGTTACCAGGGACGTATCCCCTGGGCCTAGCCTCCCTAAATAGAAAGAGACTCCCCATTGTGGTGACATTGGGTGGGGAAGGTTCTTGTTTCGCCAATTTGACCTACTATTCTTTAGCCTTTCTTGCATCTACAAACTATGCGATAACATTTTGGCACCATTGTCGGGGAACACTGAGTCAATTCTCCTCAAAGACGACACTTTTCGGTAAGCCTTGCCTCAGATGCCTTATCTTACAAGCTTACCTGGTGACTCCACTTAGGGTGTTTTCTCTTATCTTTTGATAGTTTCAAGAAAATTATCTGGCGGCTCCACTGATGATGAAGCCAACAATGACTTCACAATGGGATCCCTGGAATTACAAGCCTTTAGACATGAGAAAAATCCCGGGATACCCACGACAAATGCCCCTGATAGAAGGAAGATGGCTCCCTAGATTCATTGGTAGAGATGGGGAAAGAGTTGGCTTTCATATGAATGATTTTTATTCTTATTTTGGACTCCATCCTGTCGATGATGATGCCGAAGATGTAGTGATGAAATTTTTTCCCACCACTCTTCACGGGAATGCTAAAAAATGGTATGATGATCTTCCCGATCCTAGCATCACCTCCATGAACCAACTAGAAGAAGTCTTTCTCAAAGAATGGGGCATAAAATTGGAAGAGATCCAAACATTGCTAAAAAGACTCCAATACGCAAAACAAGCTAAAAATGAGACTATTTGGAACTTTTGAAATAGATTTGAGGGTTTGTTGTACCAACTTCCTAGGGGCCATTACCCTGAGGACAAGGACCTTGTGTATCTATTTACCAATGCACTCTTGGTGCATTTGGGGTTTCTCCTGAGTAAAAAGAATCCAAAGACACTCCATGAAGCCGGTGACATGGCCTTACAAATTGAGGAAAACATCTTCTTGTCCAGAATAAAAAAACATTTTTTCCCTAGTAAGCGAAATAGATGATTATGAAGATACCTCAGGTACTCTCAATTTGGAGAAGTTGGTTTCCCTTGAAACTTCTACTGTTGATTTTCAAGAAGAAGGGAAACAAGTTATTGACCAATAGAATACTAAGAGGAAATCTCTTAATGAGGCTTTCCAAGAGCAAGGGATCATTGAAAATGCAACAGAGGAGTTGAAACCTGAACAAGACAATAAAAAATCAACATGTGCTCCTCCTCCTGATGAAGCAGTCCACAATCTTTTTTCACCTGCACAACAACAAGACGATGAGGTTAGTTGCTTTCCTTTTCAGGATTTCTATGATACTTTATTCCTTGATTCAGAGAGTGAAGGAGAAATGGAATCCCCGAACGAAGTAAATATTCCTTGTTATACTTTTGAAGACAAAGGGGCAATCCATGAGGATGAAACAATAACGCATGCTGGAAACACCAAAGTCCTCGAAACTCCTGCATATGAAGAAATAGTAAGTTATCCTCCTCCACAAATTTTTGATAATTTTCTACCTCGTGATTTAGAGGAGGAGATGGATGAGCATATGAGTTTTTTCAATCCTCCATGCTATGATATTGATACTGCCATAGTTGATATTGATGATTTCCTACATGTTGGAAGACGTAAATGGGATGTAATCGGTTTTGGTATGGACCCCATTTATGATATTGAGAATCATGCCCAACTTTTGCCTTTACAGTTATCACGATAGATTATCTTTGATTTTGACAAGTGGCAACAGGGAGATGATATATTTACCGATGCTCCCCAAACACCCAAGGTTGACCTAGTACCATGTTTTCCTGATGATTTTCGGTCTTACCTTGAGTGTTTTGAAGAGTATTCCTCCGAGCACTTGGATTCATTCTATGTAGAAGATTATCAACCACCATTGTGCTTGGTTTTTTATGGGAGTAAGAACATTGTTTTCCTAAAGAAGGATTCTCGTGACCTTTTTCTCCAACCACCTGTTATTACTTTACCCTGCTATTTCATTAAAGGTGTAGTTGGGAATTGTATCTTTTGCATTAAGTTTCCTCTAAAGCAAACCCGAGAATCCAAGGGTTGGTTGAAAACTACAGATTTCAGTCTATCATCTCAGATTTTCAATCTTCCCTTGAGAATTTTCCAATCATCTAATACATCTTTGTCAATCCCTTCCCTGACCTCGGAGTATGAGAACATCCTAGGTAGGCAGTTTTCCGACCCTTTGAGTCAGTGTTCTGAACCTTGGATTTTTCATGACCCTTTCCTGAAGTGGATTGAGTGCTTTCCTCCAAGATTGACTTGGCATAATTTTATCCCTCCCACCCACCTCCATGAGTTAGACTTTGCAATTCCCGATGATCTGATACATGTTCTAACCCATGTTATTTTTGTGCTTGACTTATCACTATTTTGGTTTATGATGAAACACAAAGGCAGGTACCATGGGATGTTGTTGGATTGGCTTCACTGGTTGTTTGACTACACCAACATCCAGCCAATAGGTAAGTACAGGTAAGTACTTCACTTTTTACTCGCATATATATATATATATATATATATATATATATATATATATATATATATATATATATATATATATATATATATATGCAGTTTATGCTAGAGACATTGAGGCTCTCATGTGCTCTACGGTGAGCACATGTCCCCGAGTTGGAGCCAGATGTTATCCCCACTTTTTAGGGATAACTAGGAGATCATGTCTCGAGGCCCACAGGTCGTTGACATGGAGTACCGAGGGCAAGATTGACTTAAGCATGGCCCTGGAGGGCCCATCATTTTCTTCTTTCATCAACTTTTTCTTGTCAGCAACAATAGTGTCCATCACCATTGGCTTGGTCTTGTATCGGAAGAGGTTCTTTCTCCATGAGGTAATTGATCCAGGTATCATGGTATGTGTCACTTTTGATCATTGAAACTTTCAAATATATGCATCTGATTCCTTTTATCTCTAACAACTGCTTGGATCTTACATTAGCCCACTTGACCATGCTTGGGGAGATTGAGAGGGTGCCCTAACAAGCCTGTGCCCATAGGTCTTGGTTTGCCACTCGGAGAATTTCTAAGAAGCCATCGTCTGCTCCCATCATAGCACCACTGTTTCATCTTATCTCCCGCTCATTTATCCCATTCCCCTTGTCCGGGAATTGGGTTGACATGTTTGAAGGATTCCACCTTATCTCATGGGAAGAAGGGGCTAAAGGGACATAAGGTAAAAGCAGCTGGTAAAAGACAAAAGACTAGAAATGAAACCTCGAGATGCTTCACCCAAGGATCCATGAGAAAGCAATAAAAGGCCTCTCAGCAAGAAATAAGAGGGACCCGAAAAATAACAAACAAGACCTAGTCAGAGGATGGGGTGTCTCATCACGAGCCAGCATATTAGGTTCATGGGTACCTAACAGTATGACATTCCCACCATCTGGTTACCACGCAGGGAAGTGACCTTTAGTTGCATGGCCAAGGGAAAGGGGGTCTCATCACAAGCCATCCTTCTCACCTCTGTGAACGTACTTGTGGGTAACAATGTCAGCTCTTGTCACCATGCCAAGGCAGTGTCCTCTGGTTAGCCCTTGAATAAAAATAAAAAGAAGAAGAAAAAGAAAATAAAAAATAAAGAAAGAAAATAATAAAGGCAAGAACGAGCTTGGAAAAAATGCATGCATGACAGTTACATCTCGCCTTCCACAAAGTCACCCATATATAACATTATGCATCCTTGGCCCTCACTAGCACCCCATGTCTTGACATCCCCTAGCCACATCACCTCACTTACATGGCTTGGATGAAATCTTCCTGGGAAATTTCCTTTTCTTGTGGATACTAGCCCAATAGGATGTCTTGTCTTTTTCTCCAATCTTGTATTGCAGGTTTTTGTAATGTCTTTGAGCTATTGACTGATGTATTTGGGTTTTTATGCATATGTTTAATAATATTGATGATGAGATGTGATTAACATTGCTATGATCCCGGTGACTGATGAGCCCATGGAGGGCATAGCTTTTGACGTGCAGGACCATGCCCAACGGACAGGTACCATTTGGACCAGTACGCATGGGGAGATGACCAATTCGGACCTCCATGGGGCTGAAGAGCCCACCAAATGGATGTTGAGACCCCATCAAGGGGTAGATATAGGATGGAGATGGATCATGGATTTTGCACTGAAGAGGAAGAGGGTGTTCCATCAGAGGCACTCCAGTAGGACTAGACCTGGGGGGAATGACCCCTTTTAGTGGAACGCCAGCCTTGGAAGGCTTGGGACGTTCCATATTCACCATGATGTCATCCATCTTCATGGATGCTTTTGGAGGCAGACTGGGCAGCAGTGGCACCTGTGGAATGTTGGAGAGGCCCCTGGGGGGCTAACGTTTTGCTCCTTGGTGTCTCATTTNCCCTAGAAAGGGCTAGCGCCTCCCTTGAAGGGGATTTTACTCTCATTTTTACTTGATTAGGGATTTTTACTTAGCATTTAATGTAAAAACAATATGATTTTGACATTGTGGCCTTGTCGGCCTTTTTATGACCTAAAAAAGTAAAATTGGGTCATTGATACACTATATATTGAGGGTTTTGACTCTCATTTTTAAAAGCAATTACAACTCACTCATAGTGAGGTCTGATTGTTAGCGTCCTATTGGGGTTTTTGGATGAACTAGTGATGTGCACTTGTTGAAGGAAGAGTCTTTTTGTCATTTATGGTGTTTCTCTTGAAGGAAGGTATTACAACTAGGGTTTGAATGGTTATTTCTTCATGAATTGTAAGTGTTTTTTCTGCAAAACTTCATATTGAATGGTTGTAGTTCAAATTTGTTTCATATTGCTTATAAATTTGCTGAATCAAAACCCTATGGGAAAAACACAAAAGTAGGTCGTTGTCTCATGTCCCTTGATAGAGAAACCTTTTTCCATTGAAAGATAAGATGAGAGCCTAGCCATAGCGACACTGCTTGCTTCTCTTTCCCCTGTGCTAGTTGTACCTTTAGAATCCAAGAGAGGGAGACATCCTAGGCCTAGGTTATCTAAACCTTGGGCCATTTTTCCCTTAGGGTTTGAAGAAAGAGCCTTTCCGCAACAACACTCTCCCTCTTTAAGCTCTCTCGTCTTGTTTTTGTGCTTTATCTGAGCTAGTCATTTGTTGGAAAGGAGGAGAGAGCACAAGGCATTTTTTTTGAAACACCAGAGTGAGCCTCTCTCCCCTAGAGTTCTATCTTTGAGGCTATGCTTTAGCAACACCTTGAAAATGTTTCCCTCTAGTCCTTTTAAAATCCCGTCTCCTTCAACCTATGCGTCCTTCACTCTTTTGACTCCATTTAACCCTAAGGCACTAATCTCCAGCCTCAACGTTGAAGTAAGACCTTCATCCAAACACTCTAAAACACTTTTGAATTGAAGCCCTAACTACACTAACCCTAACCTACTAACCCTAGACTATTGACGTCACCCTTGGTTATTTCATCTTGATCCAGAGACATTTCACTTTGTAAGCAATTGAATGGTAGTTGAGGGCATTTATTAGACTAAGTATTGAATGATTATATTGGATGCCATATCATTCATGTATTTATTGACAAGTGACATATTTATCATTGCCATTTTGCAAACATTGACTTCATCAATATTTACTTTTTAAACTGCTTACATTGAATATCAGATAGTCATTGATTTATGAAGTACTAACCAAGATTGCACATATTAGTCTCCTTGTTGTGTTGTCTCAAGCAGGTGCTTTTCCTTTCTTTGGTTATACTCTATTATTGGTTGTTTAGCCGGGACTATCTGATTGGCGATAATCAGTGAGGGGGGAATTTGTCTCTGTACTATTAGCCTTTGCCCTTTCAAAACCCCAGGTTATCAGGGATGTCTCCCTTGGGCCTAGCCTCCCTAAATAGAAAGATCCTCCCCATTGTGGTGACATTGGGTGGGGAAGGTTCCTGTTTCGCCAGTTTGACCTACTATTCTTTAGCCTTTCTTGCATCTACAAACTGTGTGATAACATTTTGGCGTTGTTGTCGGGGAACACTGAGTCAATTCTCCTCAAAGATGACACTTTTCGGTAAGCCTTGCCTCAGATGCCTTATCTTACGATCTTACCTAGCAACTCCACTTAGGGTGTTTTACCTTATCTTTTGATAGTTTCAAGAAAATTATCTGGTGACTCCACTGATGATGAAGCCAACAATGACTTCACAATGGGATCCCGGGAATTACAAGCCTTTAGACACGAGCAAAATCCCAGGATACCCACAACAAATGTCCCTGATAGAAGGAAGATGGCTCCCTAGATTCACTGGTAGTGATGGGGAAAGAGTTGACTTTCATATGAATGATTTTTATTCTTATTTTGGACTCCATCTTGTCGATGATGATGCCGAAGATGTAGTGATGAAAAATTTTCCCACCACTCTTCACAGGAATGCTAAAAAATGGTATGATGGTCTTCCTGATGCTAGCATCACCTCCATGAACCAGCTAGAAGAAGTATTTCTCAAAGAATGGGGCATAAAATTGGAAGAGATCCAAACATTGCTAAAAAGGATTCAGTACGCAAAACAAGCTAAAAATGAGACTATTTGGAACTTCTGAAATAGATTTGAGGGTTTGTTGTACCAACTTCCTAGGGACCATTACCCTGAGGACAAGGACCTTCTGTATCTCTTTACCAATGCACTCTTGGTGCATTTGGGGTTTCTCCTGAGTAAAAAGAATCCGAAGACACTCCATGAAGCCGGTGACATGGCCTTACAAATTGAGCAAAACATCTTCTTGTCCAGAATAAAAACGTTTTTTCCCTAGGAAGCGAAATAGATGATTATGAAGATACCTCAGGTACTCTCAATTTGGAGAAGTTGGTTTCCCTTGAAACTTCTACTGTTGATTTTCAAGAAGAAGGGAAACAAGTTATTAACCAACAAAATACTAAGAGGAAATCTCTTAATGAGGTTTTCCAAGAGCAAGGGATCATTGAAAACGCAGCAGAGGAGCTGAAACCTGAACAAGACAATAAAAAATCAACATGTGCTCCTCCTCTCGATGAAGCAGTCCACAAGATTTTTTTACTTGCACAACAACAAGACGATGAGGTTAGTTGCTTCCCTTTTCAGGATTTCAATGATACTTTGTTCCTTGATTTAGAGAGTGAAGGAGAACTGGAATCCCCGAATGAAGTAAATATTCCTTGTTGTACTCTTGAAGACAAAGGGGCAATCCATGAGGATAAAACAATAACGCATGCTGGAAACACCAAAGTCCTCGAAACTCCTGCACAAGAAGAAATAGTAAGTTATCCTCCTCCCCAAAATTTTGATAATTTTATACCTCCTTATTTAGAGGAGGACATGAATGAGCATATGAGTGTTTTCAATCCTACATGCTATGATAATGATACTGTCATAGTTGATATTGATGAGTGAATACATGTTGGAAGACGTAAATGGGATGTAATTGGTTTTGGTATGGACCCCATTTATGATATTGAGAATCATGCCCAACTGTTGCCTTTATAGTTATCATGACAGATAATCTTTGATTTTGACCAGTGGCAACAGGGAGATGATATATTTACCGATGCTCCCCAAACACCCAAGGTTGACTTAGTACCATGTTTTCCTGATGATTTTCGGTCTTACCTTGAGTGTTTTGAAGAGTATTCCTCCGAGCACTTGGATTCATTCTATGTAGAAGATTATCAACCACCACTGTGGTTGGTTTTTTATGGGAGTAAGAACAATGTTTTCCTAAAGAAGGATTCTCGTGACCTTTTTCTCCAGCCACCTGTTATTAATTTACCCTGCTATTTCATTAAAGGTGTAGTTGGGAATTGTATCTTTTGCATTGAGTTTCCTCTGAAGCAAACCCAAGAATCCAAGGGTTGGTTGAAAACTATAGATTTCAGTCTATCATCTCAGATTTTCAATCTTCCATTGAGAATTTGCCAGTCATCCGATACATCTTTGTCAATCCCTTCCCAGAACTCAGAGTATGAGAATGTCCTAGGTAGCTAGTTTGCCGACCCTTTGAGTCAGTGTTCTGAACATTGGACTTTTCATGATCCCTTCCTGAAGTGGATTGAGTACTTTCCTCCAAGATTGACTTGGCATAATTTTATCCCTCCCACCCTCCTCCATGAGTTAGACTTTGTGATTCCCGATGATCTGATACATGTTCTAACCCATGTTATTTTTGTGCTTGTCTTATCACTATTTTGGTTTATGATGAAGCACAAAGGCAGGTACGGTGGGACATTGTTGGATTGTCTTCACTGGTTGTTTGACTACACCAACATCCATCCAATATGTAAGTATAGGTAAGTACTTCACTTTATATCCGCATTTATGATTTCTTTATATATATGTATGTATGTATGTATGTATGTTGGGGTGGCATTGCCACCCCAATTTTGTTACTGATACTTCTATAGAGATTGAGCATGTCTACAGGTTATGCCAAAGACGCTGAGGTTCTCATGCACTCTATGGTGAACACATGTCCCCGAGTTGGATCCAAATGTTATCCCCACATTTTATGGATAACTAGGAGATCATGTCTCGAGGCCCATAGGTCCTAGACATGGCATACCGAGAGAAGGATTGACTTGAGCATGGCCCTAGAGGGCCCATCATTTTCTTCTTTCATCAACTTTGTCTTTTCAGCAATAGCAACGTCCATCACCATCGGCTTGGTCTTGTATCAGAAGAGGTTCTTGCTCCATGAGGTAATTAGTCTAAGTATCATGGTATGTGCCACTTTTGATCATTGAAACTTTTAAATATATGAATTTGATTCCTTTTATCTCTAACAACTGCTTGGATCTTACATTATCCCACTTGACCATGCTTGGGGAGATTGACAGGGTGCCCTAACAAGCCTGTGCCCATAGGTCTTGGTTTTCCACTGGGGGAATTTCTGAAAAGACATCGTCCGCTCCCATCATAGCACCACTGTTTCATCTTATCTCTCGCTCATTTATCCCATTCCCCTTGTCTGGGCATTAGGTTGACCTGTTTGAAGGATTGCACCTTATCTTGTGGGAAGAAGGGGCTAAAGGTCCAAAAGGTAAAAGTAGTTGGTAAAAGACAAAAACCTAGAAATGAAACCTTGAGATGTTTTGCCTAGGGATCCCCGAGAAGGCAATAAAAGGCCTATCAACAAGAAACAAGAGGGACCCAGAAAATAACAAACAAGACCTGGTCAGAGGATAAGGGGTCTCATCACTAGCCAACCTATTAGTTTCATGGGTACTTAACAGTATGACATTGCCACCATCTGGTTACCATGCCGGGGCAGTGACCTTTGGTTGCATGGCCAAGGGAAAGGGGGTCTCATCACAAGCAGAATGATCATGTTGCAGATTTGTACTTGACCAAATCCCATTTTGTAGATTGGTCAAACCCTAATTATATTATGCAAATTAATAAGTCAGCCCCTAGGCCTAATTAAATTGGTTTTAACCACTAAGAAGAGAATCCATCCCTACCCAGTGAAGAGACACATTTCCAACACTTTCCATCTAGTATAAATAAAGGAGGCTAGCGCCTCATTATCTCACTCACTCATTCACTTATTAAGTGCGCAAGTTTGGTAGATGCAGCTGGGAGAAGAAGGAAGAGAGAGGCACATTGCTCAGTGTTGGATATTCTCTAGTGTTTTGGTTTATTGTCTTGGCATTGTATTGGCTATCTATATTAAGGAAGTTTTTGTTGGGTTTTCTCCCCCATGAGGGTTTCCCAGGATAAATGTTGTGTATATTGTGATTGTGTTTCTCTCAGTGATCCTACCTATGCTATTGTTATCTAGTAAATTAAAAATAAAAATAATAATAGCTCAAAACTTAAAATTTTGCAACCTAAGGGCCTTAAGACATCACCTCCTTAGTTATCCCACAAAATGGGGATAACATCTGGCTCCTACTTGGGGCATGTACTCATCATACAGTGCATGAGAACCACAACATATCCTCGAAGAACTGTGCCTACTATGAAAGAAAACACTATAAAATATAGGGTGGTTCTATCACCCTTCGTCCATATACATCAAAACCAAAAGTGAAACTAATGTAGAAATCTTAGCATTTTTTTTAATTTCTAAACTAAACCTGAAATCAATATGAAAGTAGAGAAAAATGAAATATGAAATGCAGCTAAGCTACAATGAGAAATCAATATGAAAATGCAAGGAAATAAATATGACCCACCTACTTACTTGGGGCTCTGGGGCCCTGAAGATTAGGTCCTGAAATGTTAGGTGAAATCGTATAACCAGTGCAAAGAACTAATCATCTCATTAAGGTATATCCCCCTGTGCTTAATCATGTAATACAACAAATATAAGTCAAGCACATAATGATCATGAGCATGAATAAGCATATAATCAATCAAGAAATGAAGCTCATGGAGATGGGCGGGAGGGAGGAAATCCTACTGGAGAGAGAAACCATTGGCCCGATCATCCTACCTAAAAGTGTAGCCACAAGCCTGATCAATCCATCTCTGAAGAGGGATACCATATATAGATGATGGCTCATATTCATCTTCACCTAGAAAATCATTTCTCCCCGAAGGCTGAGAAAGGATAAGAGATCCTCAGAAAACCTTACGATTCCCCAGAGAAGAGGAAACAAGATAAGGGAGGACCTCAGTTCCTAAGAAGGACCTTTTTCCCACATCCAAAACATGTTGCTTCTTCATCTGTAAATCTTTCTGAAGGGACCCAAGATGAAAACATTGTTTCTCTATGGTATGAGTCGTTGACTGCTTTGGAATGGACACATACTGGTATGCATCTAAATCAAAGGACAATGGTGGCTTAAAATCCTCATAGAACAAGCCTGCATCCCCAAAAGGATCTGCATCACAAATCCCATGGGATGATTGAAAATCACCCTGAAAACATTGCAACATGTCATCCTCAAATGGGAGGAAAAAATATGTAACCATGTCATCATTAGGCTACCAAGCATATGAATCATATACACATGAATACCAGTCCTCTAAAGGTGACAACTCAACCCCCTTTTCTTGAGAGCTACCCTCGATGTCGTAAATGGGGTCTCTATAAAAAATGAAATGACCAAAATTTCATGTGTGTCTCCTAGTCTATATGAAAGTGTATATGTGCACATCAACCACATCCAAGGTTTCTTTCATATGACCAACAATGTGAGTAAAAATGACCATCTCTTTGTCTTCATGTGCAGGAAGAACATAGGCTACGACGACTTCAACTGGATCTCCAAAACCTTCATCATTGAGACTAATTTCTTCTTCAACTTCATGAACATGAGGAAAGCAAGGTTGGAAAACCTCACCTTCATCAAGCGGGAGAAAAGATAATGATGTCTCAACATGTTGTGGTTTGTCAGAATTCTTCTTTCTCTTTATAGACATTTTCCTCCATCGCCTCTTCATCACAAGAGGTTTGATCCTCAATACAAAGTGATTTATCTTCCCTTTTCCAAAAGGGTCTATCGCATCCAAGGGATCCTCTAATACTTCTTCACTTTCGAAGTCATGGAATAAAGTATCATTAAGATATTCAAAAGGGTCACAACTCATCACATTCTCTTCTTTATGTGCAAAAGGAGCAGAGGCCTA
>ML793403.1:170950-191211 GCA_009831015.1 Picea engelmannii
GGTTCAATATCTACTAATTTGACATTTCAGACATTCTTCTTTCGACACATGTTCTCCATAATATAAAATATGATCATCAAGACATGCATGAATAGATTGATACTTCATTCCAATATATTTCATAATGGCATGTAAATCTTGGTATGCACGACATAAAACATTTGACGGTGGTAACATAAATTCACCTAACAATCTACAACATAAAAAATCAACACTGGTTAATGTAAAGAATATTAATCGTACATATTACATCCAAATTTTACAGATAATAAACTAGCAATAAAAATAGAGGAAAACAGAAAACCTTTATCATCATGTACTAAATGTGACAAAATATATTACATGCCATAAGATTTGTGTGACACCAGTATTTGACAATCCATTCATAACCTCTAAGTTTACTAGTAGAAATATAGTAGAGAGAAGACTTGTTTTGGAGCCTTCATAAAGAGGTTGACTTGCTTTCTCAAGTATAGGTATATCAAAAACACCATCAAGCTGGTCATCATCATCATCCATTCCAACATTATTAAATGTCTCCTGGATCAATATATTTTTCCCATCTTATTCAATGGTGTTATTAGCATCATCATCTTCTTCCATAGGATCATTAACTTGATATTCAATATTTGCTCCATGTTCATGAACAGACGCTTGTATAACCATTTCGTCCTCCACATGCAATGCCCTAGGACATCGTTCCTTTATAATTATAAACAATCAAATAATATTAGTGTATATAAAAAATATTAAAATGATACAAACGTTTACAAATATAATATAGGAAAACAAAGACAACATAGACAAAGACAAATACAACTTATGAATATGTTGAAAAAATATAGGAAAAATATTACTTTTCTTGACATGTAGAAAGAGAGACACTTTGTGAGATATATAGTCACAACCAACAAAAACAACCTATTCTTATTTATCCTAGTTCATCATTATGTCATATTCTTATCTATGCCCCCTCAACCCTAACAAAATATAAACCACCCTTATCTATCCCCCTCAACCCTGTACCTTCAAGGTGCCAGAACATGAACATGGAATCTCCATATTTCCTTTATTGTCCTCTTTCTGACAAATACGAAATTCATCCACTGTGGCATCTCCACTTTCCATTAGTGATTTATGTTTTAAAAACAAATGACGACGTTACTAGGAACTGTAATTGATCTTCAAACTTTTAAAAGGGAAACAATTACCAATATCAGAAGAGGAATTAACAACTCTACAAAAACTTTTAAAACAAAGAATCGATACCAATATCAAAAGAGGAATTAACAACTATGAAAATACTTCTCAAACAGAGCGTCGATACTTGTCAACACAGCCAATATTAACTCTCGTATTGAACATTAGCATATGGTGAACAATATCCACACTTCTATGTAATGCAACACTGAACATTGTGGCGGGTGGTGTATGTGTATATTGGTGGAACCGGTTCACTTCTTTGAAACACACAACCCAATTTTCTTATTAAATTGTGGCAGGGAGTGGTGTATAGGAGGGAATGAAGTCATTCAAACAAATTCTCAGAATAATAAACCCCAAATTGAAACCCTTAGTGAAAATAGAATTAGAGAAGTTAAAAAGGGTTGGAATAATTTTTCTAATCAGACATTTATAATGGCTCTCCAATCCAGTAATAGTAAGTAAGAAGACTGAAGAAATTTGTTTGTGTGTATATTTCTGGGATTTGAACAAGGAAGGCATTAAATATAATTATCCCTTGCCTAACATGGAAATGTTACTTCAACAAGTCTCATGAGGAATTTTGACCATTGTTCCATCCCTATTTGGAAACATCATAAGTGGTCAAGGGGTTAATAGTTAGGGGTCAAGGGCTATGGGCTTAGGGGTTAACAGGTTATTGGCCATCCAAGGGTTAGGGTTACTTAGGAGTTGGTATTCTATATGGAGCAATCAACTTAGGTGAGAGAGAGAAACAAAGATAACAAATCAATGATCATGAAGCTTGTGCAATTTATCAAGATGTTTATGAATATGTTGAAAAATTTAGGAAAAAYGTTACATTTCTTGACATGTACAAAGAGAGACACTTTGTGAGATATATAGTCACAACTAGAAAAAACAACCTAATCTTATTTCACCTTCATCATTATGTCATATTTTTCCTTGATTTCACTTGGTGACCATGGATTTTAAGTGGATGGAAAATTTCCCCGGCCCAACTTGGAGACCACAATTTAATTTATAAGGGGTTGTGAATGGAGGGATTAGGGGTTAACGCATTAGTGGTCCAAGGTTTAGGGTTTAGGGTTTAATATGGGGTAATTAGGGGTCAGGGATAGGGGTACTTAATGGTTTAGGGTTTTGGGTCAAGGGTTAAGGACTTAGGGGTTAACAGGTTATTGGTCGTCCAAGGGTCAGGGATACTTAGGAGTTGGTATTCTATATAGAGCAACCCGCTTAGCCGATGAGAGAGAGAAACAAAGACAACAAATCAATGATGAAGTTTGTGCAATTTATCAAGATGTTTATGAATATGTTGAAAAACTATAGGAAAAATGTTACTTTTCTTGACATGTAGAAAGAGATATAATTTGTGAGATATATAGTCACAACTAGAAAAAAAAACATATTCATATTTCTCCTTCATCATTATGTCATATTCTTTCTTGATTTCACTTGGAGACCACAAGTGTTAAGTGGATGTAAACTTCCCCCGAGCCAACTTGGAGACCACAGTTTAATTTATAAGGGGTTGAGAGCTGATGGATTATGCGTTAACGCATTAGTGATGCAAGGGTTAGGGGTTAGGGGTTAAGGGGTAATTAGGGGTTAAGGATAAGGTTACTTAATGGTTTAGGGGTTTATAAGGGTTCAAGGGCTAAGGGATTAGGGGTTAATAGGTCATTGGCCATCCAAGGGTTAGGGGTACTTGGGAGTTGGTATTCTATATGGAGCAATCAACTTAGGTGAGAACAAGAAACAAAGACAACAAATCCAAGATGAAGCTTGTGCAATTTATCAAGATGTTTATGAATATGTTGAAAAAATATAGGGAAAATGTTACTTTTCTTAACATGTAGAAAGAGAGACACTTTGTGAGATATATAGTCAACCAAAAAAAACAACCTATTCTTATTTCTCCATCATCATTATGTCACATTCTTCCTTGATTTCACTTGGTTACCATGGATTTTAAGTCGATGGAAACTTTCCCACAACTTGGAGACCACGGTTTATAAGGGGTTGAGAACTTATATAGCCCTTTGATCCCTAACCCTTAACCCACCCCTAACCTCTAAACCATTAACCCCTAACCCTCTAATCCCTAGCCCCTAACCCCTCAAACCTTATCTCCCTAATCTTTAACACCTTAACCCCATTCCCTCTAAACCCTTAAACCCCTAAATCCTAAGCCCTTAACCCCTAACCCCTAATCCCTTAACCCCTAACCCCTAAACCCTTCAACCCTAAACCATTAACCAATAACCCCTTACCCCCTAAGACCCTAAATCGTCCTAACCCCTTAATCCCCAACCCTAAACCTCTAACCCCTACTCCCTAAAACCCCATTAACCTCTAAATCCCCTAGGACCTAAACCCCCTAAACCTACCTTAAACCCTAACCTATTAACCCCTAACCTATTAACCCCTAACCCCTTAACCACTGAGCCCTATTCTGGACTCATTAACCCTTAAACTGCTGAAATCTTAACCCATAACCCCTTACACCCTGTACCCATAAACCTTAAACCCCTTAAGCACTAAAACATACCCTAAACCCTAATTAAAATCTACATCTTATGTCTACTTATTCTCTTCTTAACTTACTCTCAATTTGTCGTGTACGTAGAATATATCCATAAAGAAAAAAGAATACATTATTTCTTCTACATTTAACATATAAACGTTTACAAAAACAATTTGCAATATAAAGACATATAATGAATAACTTACCAAGGGACGATATTCATGCCTGCCTTCAAGGTGTCTATACTCTCTATAATGTTTTTTTAGTTGTGTTTATTAGAAGTCTCCTTCTATTGTAGCCCCTACATTTTTTACAAGGAAAATAACATTTTCGATCACCCAAAGCCTCGACCAATGTAGATCTCACGTCTTGACCTTGCCCTCCTAGAGGAATGCTATGTGACATTTTTCCTTACCAAAATTTTAGTGATGATTATATTCAAAAAGCAACCTCGTTAGTTTAACTATTTGTAATGCAATTAAAAAAAAAAAAACTTCGTAGTCTGATCTAAAAAATCCCTTATAACCTCTGCAAATCGTTGCTAGTATAGAAACAATGTGGAATGTGTTTAATATTTCAAACTTTTTTAATTATATATCACTATTTCGTCAGACTTCTGATGATTATTGACCAGAGAGACATTGCTTAATGGAAAAAAATATTGACTTCATCAAACATCGGTACATAGATCATTGACCTGGTCAACCATCGAATATTCAACGATTGTTGACCTAGTCAATCGTCAGATATTCGACGAACGTCGGGGCTGTTTTTAAAAAAATACAAAAAATGCAAGTAAAATCCAACAGTATGACCGATTTTATCAGTACTTTCAGAGTACGACATCAATTTTTTCGCCCGTATGTAGTGGTGAAGGTATTTTTTCAATTTTGTCAATTGTTATTCTTTGTAGTAAACCATGGTCAGCAATAGTTGACCAATGTTATTCCCTATAGTCAAGCATGGTTTTTAAGGCTTTGTTAATTATTTTTTTTGTAGTCAACCATGGTCAATCAGTTACATGGTAGACCATGGTTTTCAAGGTTTTATAAGATACTTTTTTATATTAAATCATAGTTGGACAGCTATGCTTGACCTGGTTAACCATGGTTTTCGAAGTTATTTTCCAGTTTTGTCAACCATTGTTTTTTAGAGCCAACCATATTCAACCATGGTTAACTATGGTTTTAAAGATTTTAACAACTAGTTTTCTCATAGTTAGCCATGGTTGGTCATGCTTTACCATGTTTTTCAAGGTTTTGTCAATTGATTTTTTATAGTCAACCATGCTCAATTACTATGGTTGGCAATGGTTTAAAAAAATGGTTTTATTTGTTATATTTATAGTTAACTATGGTCAATCACCATGGTTTACTGTGCTTTTGATTTTTATATAATCAACTATGGCTAATTAGATCTATTGTTAATCTTGGGTTTAAGGTTTTGAGTTCAACTCTTTTTTTATTCTCAACTATGGTTTACCAATTGTTGCTCTTGGTTTTTGAGGTTTTTTCCTCAATTTTGTTTGTCATTACTTTTTACAATCAACAATGGTCAAATAATTAGGATTTAGGATGATTTTTTAGGTTTTTTTAATTGTATTTTTATACTCTGTTCTCCATTAGTGCTACGGTTGACCATGGTTTTCAAGGTTGTAAACTATTTTTTAATAATCAATTATGGTAAACCATAACTAACCTTGACTTTGGAAAAAGGTTACAAAACCTTGAAAATCATCAACAACCATAAAACTGGATGCCCATGGTTGAGTATAACAAAAAAATGTCAAAATCTTAAATATTTGGTCAACCATATTTCACTAAAATTTCATTCACTTTTGAATTCGACATCTTATGGCGGAGGTGGTGGTGGATGTCTTAAAAATAGTGTTTTGGCAGTGCTGAACCACAAGCCTAGTGTAAGGTAGCTAGAGAGGTAGTGGGGGGGCCCAGAGGTCCCATAGTGATAATAGTGGAGGTCATTCAATGTAAGGTGGACTAGGTCCACTATATTATTAAATAAGGCCCACTATGGTAGTTAGATATAATAAATGGGTAATTAGATATAATAAATGTAAGAGGACTTCTTAGAAGGTTCTACTTCTAGAATATTCCTCCTCTAGAATGTTCTTAGGTGATGGTAGCACTATATAAAGGGATTCAAGCAATGTAATGAACATGAAGAGAATTAGTGTATTTGGAGTTGTAGCTCAATAGGAGGATGCCCCCTCGAAGAGGCAAGTGAACAGGAGAGGATCCCTTCCATAATAGGATCCATTGTATGGTGTTGCCCTACCTCAAGGGTTTGATATAATAAAATGTGGTTTCTTATATCTTGCTTTGTGGATCTATTATGTATTCAGTAATTGTGGTGATTATATTTGTAGATCTATTCAGGTTCTTAACACCTAGGTAGTACTAGGAATAATGCCAATCAATCTAGACTTTCGCGGCAAGTGAATACGGGATCAAAATAAAATGGGGTGTTTAGAGGCATGAAAGCCCTAGCACGATCAAAATAATGATATTGTTCTCCCTCAATATCAGAGGGGTGGGGGGTCCCCTTAAATCCTCTGCATTCAGAAGTTTTCTCAACCGGACTTCACCTGATATTATTTTTCTACAAGAAACCTTGGTCCATGGACAGAAAGCTCGATCCTTCCTAAACAAATTTCGACGGAATTGTCTCACTTGCTCTGTTAACTCACTTGGAAATTTTGGAGGCTTAGCAGCCTCATGGGACCCTACTCTTTTTGCTATATCTCCCTCTCTGTGTTGTGGAGGCATTCTCCTGTTTGGAATTTGTCTCTGGAATAATCATCTTATCAATTTTCTGAATACTTATGGACCTTGTCAAAATAGACAACCATTCTGGAATAATGTTGAGTCTTGTGGCTTACTGGACCAACCAAACTTAATTTTGGCGGGGGATTTGAATCTAACTACAAACACTGGCGAATTATGGAGAGAGGTCGTTAACCAAGACCCACTGGCCAATTTTTTCAACAAAATTTTCCAAAGCCACCATCTGATCGACTTCCTCCAGGATGTGCTGAGACCAACGTGGCGTAATGGCAGAGCGGACCAGGAGTCTATTGAAAAACGCCTCGATCGATTCATAATTTCTGAAAGTATTGTTACATCAGACGGCAGACTCATAACTTGGGTGGACACGCCCTAGGTTTCTGATCACACACCTATTCTTTTTCAATTTGACTCCCCAGCGTTGCGCATTGCCCACCCTTTCAAATTGAACTCTCATTGGTTGCTTGACCATGAATTCTCAGTGATTGTACAAACCGTCTGGAAAGACCCTTTTTTCCAAATCGAAACTGGTATTCAACATCGCCTAACTTGGAAATTAAAATCTCTTAAGTCTCGTATTAAAAATTGGGCTGCTCAAAAACGAAGACAAATGCACCAGAATTTACATGATTTGGAACTTAAATTACGAATTTCACATCAGACCGACTCCAGAATCGAGCTCTCAGAGGATTTATTCCACCAAACAAAAATCTTAGAATTTGAGAGAAACAGGATCTTCCTAGCCGATGAAGCACTCTGGTGACAAAGAAGTATAGCAACCTGGATCAAATGTGGGGACCCAAACAATAAATTCTTCCATTGTTTTGCCAGCGCATCCAGAAACAAAAAGCACATCTGGGATATCATTGATGATTCGGGCACTAGGCATTGTGGACAATCAGACATTAAGACAACTGCCACAAAGTATTTCAGATCTTTTTATGTAGCCAAACCTCATTCTCTTATACAACATCAGACTCAAGTGGAGGTATCCCAGCTCTTCCTTCGCTCTGTTACAGCTGAAGACTCTTTACTTTTGGAAAAGCCTTGCACTCTACAGGAAGTTCTGACTGCTCTAAAATCTTTCAAAAAAGACAAGATCTTGGGCCCAAACAAATGGACCGTAGAGTTCTTCTTATAGTTCTTTGATCTAGTGGTGACATAACTTTTGGAACTTGTAGAAGATTCCAAAATTCATGGTAAGATTACGGGCGCCATTAACTCTACCTTTTTAACTCTTATTCCAAAATCTAATCGTCCTTCCAACTTTGAATATTATAGACCGATCTCCCTTTGCAATCTGTGCTACAAACTAATTTCGAAGATCATATCCACAAGAATCAAACATTTTTTCTCGTGCACACTTTTTGAAGAACAACTTGGCTTCTTGAAGGGATGCCAAATTCTGGATGCTATTGGTACAACACAAGAATGTCTCTATAGCATTAAACAAAAAAACACTCATGCCCTCATTCTCAAGCTTGATCTAAAAAAGGCTTTTGACTATATAGACTGGGATTTTCTTAGATTTATTCTAATCCAGATGGGCTTCAGCCACCTTACCATAAACTGGATCATGTGTTGTGTCACCAATGCCATATTTGTTGTCCTAGTTAATGGTGAGCCTTCAAATTTTTTCCATAGTGGCAGAGGTTTAAGGCAAGGATGCCCTCTTTCCCCACTTCTCTTCATTTGTGTCATGGAAGGCTTAAGCCTTCTCCTCAAAAAAAGTCAATCAGAGGGAAAAATCTCAGGGGTAAAAGTTTCCAGACTACACAAAATTCTCCATCTATTCTTTGTTGATGACATCCTCATCTTGTCAAAAGACTACCCACTTGAATGGAAGGAAATTGATGGTCTTTTAAAGACTTTCAGCTGTGCTTCAGGGCTCATCATCAATTGGTCCAAGACAACTCTACATTATGCCAACATTCAAGAATAGGTTTTTGTACAGCTGAAGGATATCTTCCCACACTCTTTCCATCATCTCTCTCTTGGAATCCATTATCTTGGCTACCACATCAAAGCCGATTGCTACAAAAATTCAGACTGGAACTGGATTATAAAAAGGGTGGAGAATAAAATCGAGCACTGGTGCAATAGATGGCTCTCTATTGGAGGCCGCTACACACTTATCAAGGTGGCCCTCGAAGGACAACCAGTCTACTGGATGGCACTTGCTACAATTCCCCTACCGGTTCTGAACAAACTCAGAAAAATATTCTATAACTTCCTCTGGTCAGGCAACAAGGATCATCGAAGATTACACCTCTGCAACTGGGAAAAGATGGCTACACCAAAGCCTCTGGGTGGATGGGGATTAAAAAATCTCTTTCATTTTAATACCGCCCTGGCGGCCAAATCCCTATGGTGTGCCCTGACAACTAATGGAATATGGAGCACTGTTTCCAAAGACAAATACTGGCCTTATACCACTGCAGACTCTTGGCTGCGCAATGGATCTCCACTTTCCAAAATTGCATCTCAGACCTGGAAGCATCTAGTCAAAGATGCACCCTGGATACAAAAATCAATTTGTTGGAAGCTAGGTTCTGGGTACTTTATACATCTTGGAGTAGATCGAATCTCTGGGCTCGGCCAGACCTCCTTTCTAAGCGCTCCACTGCTTGATATCCTTCACCATAAAAATCTATATTTCCTCTTCCAGGCAGCGCATACTGATCATCACAACCACCCGACCGGTAGTTGGATATCGACACTTGATCTATCCGTAGAGCCAACGTTGACAGAGGAATGGGACGAGTTCTGTTCATAACTTAATCGCGCAGGTATGAAATTAACAGCAGCGGTCGAGGACCATCTCCTGTTGACGGGTGAAAACAACACGGGTATCATCTATGTTCAAAATTTCTACTCTGAAATTATTAATTCACTTGGACATAGTTTTGTTAGTGGCTGGCGTTTAAAATTTTGGCATTGGAAACTCCCTCTCAAGATCAAGTTATTTAACTGGTTAGCTATTGAGAACAAAATCCCCACCTGGGATAACCTCCAGTGGAAAGGGTGGTTAGGGCCAAACATTTTTCAGCTCTGCCATAGAGAATTCGAATCTGTTCAGCATCTTTTTATCCATTGCATCTTCACGCGACAGGTCTGGCACAAGATGGCTCTCGATCTTCACATATCCACCATTTGGAACGGTGCCACATTAATTAATAGTCTTTCACATTGGACACAACAGGAACATACCTTCAAACTACTTCCGCTCTTGATTATTTGGTATATCTGGTTGACTAGAAACAACCTAATCTTTGAAAATACTTCTTTCACTGTCAACATTGTTGTATACAAAACTATTGGTTTACTTCAACTCTGGAGAGACACTCATCTGATTTCTGATACAAAAAATATTCTTATCTATCCACACATCTCGGAAGACATAACCACGGGCTGGTTCGATGGCGCAGCGCAAGGCAATGGAAATCTATGTGGGGCGGGAGGAATAATTAAAATAAATAAAGACAATTTCTACAATTGGATCTTCAACTGTGGCTCGGGAACAAATACAAGAGTTGAACTCCTGGACGCCTGGGTCACACTCTACCTAGCTACCAGACTTAACATTGAACATCTCCAGTTGATAGGCGACTCCAAAGTGATTATTGACTGGCTAAATCAATCGGGCTCATTACAATCAACAGTTCTTATAGCCTGGATGGAACAAATCAGATCACTTCAATGTTCTTTTAAAAATCTCATCTTCACTCATCCCTCTTGTGAATACAATGGGGTAGTAGATCTGCTATCCAAGGAAGCACTAGAAAAAACAACAAACTTTTTTTCATATAACCAATGGTTGGATGGCCACGAGGGCCCTACACATATTATAAAAATCTTTTAGGGATGGAGGATTTAGATCTTTGTTTGCATGAACAGTTTTCTTTCTGTTACTTTATTTCTTCCAGAACTCAATATATTTCTTTCTTGTAGCCTATCTTTACTTGCAATCAGATATACCATCCCTTTCTTCTCTTATTTATGGTAGGTTATCCGCTTGTAAGAGCCCTATAAATGTATTGTGATAATAACACATTATATTTTATCAATATAATTGAACAATTTTTTTGATTGAAAAAAATGAATACGAAATCAACACTGCACCCCATCCAAAATTCCATTATTAACAATTAATTACATTAACAATTAATTACATGGATCTTCGATCAAAAGAATACACTATATGTACATAATACGATCTAATATTAGGGTTATATATATATTATAGTATACACTTCTTGTGAGACTTACAACTTACATTATGTATTATAATATATAATTTGAATTGGTTCTTAATTCTTGTTTTCCCTAGAAACAAAAAGTTGATTGTTAATTTTAAATTTATTTGACATTAAAATATATTCGATTAGAATATAACAATTGATATAATACCCTCATAATGGTAATTCTTCGGTAATTGTGTACCTCCACGATGATATTTTCTTTGTTTACATGTAAATTTCATTTAAGGATTTTTAAAATCATAATTTTCATGTTTTGAAACTAACAATTAACCTTGCCTAATATAATATAAGTATACTTAATCACTTACGTCTAAGTATAAGTTCTAATTACTATGTTATTGTTTATTCATTTACCATTTATTTAAATTTTAACAATTAATTTGAACTAACTAACATCTTGAAATTATAATGCAACTAAAATATACTATTATGTACTAAAATATATTATTATATATTACACTTATAATACAACTAATATATATGTGTGTGCGCATGTGATTTCATAAGAGTCAATGTCAAATAAGATATCATCGAAATTCAAGCATCTGGTATACATATTTATATAATTTAATTTAAGGTTGTTGAGACACCTGTGCCTGTGATTTCATTTACTCATCGGTATATTACGTGACTACATTCAAACTGAAATTGACAGAATCTTAAATTTCAAGTTTTTTTTGCCTCAATTTTAAAATTAATGGGCAGGTAAGACATATACGTTGATAATTAATAGAAGCAGTTAGAAAGCAAGAAATATACGTTGATAATTAATAGAAGCAGTTAGAAAGCAAGAAATAGTAAATGTCTTTTGTCTTTTATCAACTATCTTTCAACATGAATTGAACATAATTTAGTTAATAAAATATATCATTAAATTAGATTATTGTAAAAATACGTGTCAAATCTTTGAGCATTATGCCAACAATACAATATCTAATTACATTTTTATATTTAACATTAACATATCTAATTACACCTATATATTTAGCATTGAAATTCTTCAACCATTATAATAAATAAAATTTCAATAACAATCAGTCAATTGACGTATTTATTATTTAAAGATATTGAGAGTTAGCAGCTAACTATAGTAATTGATCCACTTAGTTACATGTGATTCTAGGTAGTTGTTCGTATCGGAATTAATTCTTCATATCATGTGGAGTAATATTGGTATGTGGTACACACTTATCATGAATTTTTTATCAACCATTTGAATAGTAATTTAAATTGTACCTTCACTACATTATAATCAATTAACCAAAAATAACAATAACAAGTAAAATCTTACAGGTGGAAATTTAATTAGATCTCATCATTTTTCACTGAAATGAATCAGTTAATCATATGATAACTGGATTTCTCATGTGCAGCTCCGAATAACTTTCGTGTTTGGATTTAATGGACCGGAGAAATCTACTTTTTTTTTCAATTGAAAATTTCACAAAATTATATTAAATATTTTTTTAGTACATCGACAGAGGAAAACAATGGCAGCCCAAGCCAACCAATTGATCTGTTCAACACTTTCCCCACCAAATAGAAACTAATAGAAAAACCAAAGCTATGATTACATAAATCTTACATGGGCTTTGGACTATCCACCTCTCACCCTGAAAGTGATCATTTATGATATGGCCGACAATAAAGGAAAACCGAGGGCCCTTACCACGGAGTAAATCAAACCTATAAAATGAAACAAAATCTAAATTTAAAAATAGTCCATAGTGAGATTAGGCTCAGCTTTCTCACCATCCCAAGAGAAATAATTCAGCCTCCCTTTTACTGCTGATAGAGCAATCTTTGACATCTGATTGGCCACTCTATTTGATTCTCTAGAAATATGATGAAAATGAATACGTTGGAAAGTTGGAATCAGTTCTTTGATGCGGCGCTTCCATGATTCAATGTTAACTACTTGAAACCTTCCTTTCTAATCCAGCCAGTCTATTACAACCTTTGAATCCCCTGTTAATTGAATAAATTGAAGGTCCAGCAGCTTGGCAAGTGTAAGAGTACCCCATGCCCCAAGTAATTCTTGTTTTGTGTTTGAACCCTCGCCACAATTTAAAAACCAGTGGTATACTGAGGAATCTGAGCACAGGATAGTACCTCCGACACCACAATTTGTTCCTCCAATGATTGCAGCTCCATCGAAAAAAGCAGTTGAGTAGCTTGGTCTAATAATAACAGGTTTTTGTCTAATTATGAGAGAGATCCGGGCTGGAAATAGGACGCTTAGTGCTCCAATGACTCTAGAGGTGACGGCCCAGGCCGAGAGTGCATGTCCTTTGAAGAGCCATTTGTTGTGTTCCTTCCAGGTGAACCAACAAATTAATACCATAATGCGTTTAGGAGCCTGCCAATTGATAACCAATTGTTCATACAATCCATCAGTGAGGAGTCGGTCCACCGAAAGTTTAATTTTAAAGCTTGTGTACATTTCTCCCACACCGACTGGGTAAAAACGCAATCAATGAGAATATGATTTATGTCTTTCGCCTTCTAGTTGCATAGACAACAAACACTCGGCCCCACCCAACCTCTCCTTTGCAGTTGTTCCCACGTCAAAACCATATTGTGCAGAGCAAGCCAGAAAAAAAGTGTAATCTTTAATGGTAATGGCCATTTCCATAATTTTTTTTCCCACCTGCTGCACTCTGGAATTCCATTCAATGAGACAAGTGCTTCATAGATGCTTTTGACAATTAACACTCCTTTATCCACACCTGACCAGACTAACGTGTCCTACTCATTTTCCAGGAGAGCTGCGCCAACGCCATTCAAATTCCTTGTGTAATCATTCCAATCATTAGAAAGTAATCCTGTCAAGCCCAGATCCGAACTACTCTTCCATCTCTCGGATGTTGTGGTCGAAAACTCAGCCCGCACAACATCTACAAGAACCAAAATCTGACTTTGATTTAGGTGGTTAATTGTCTCATTTAGAAGGATAGAATTTTCATCCAAGCCTAAGATTCTATCCCTCCCAACTATAATCATAGATCCTGTGCCTAGTCTCCAGCTAATACAATTGAGAATAATAGTCAAGGTGTGCACAGGCTCGACCAAATCCTTGAGGTGGAATTTGTATCATGGGACGGCTTCCTTAGTCAGCTTATAGGTGAAAGATTATGTAGATATTTGCTCAAAACAACTCGGTGCCAGATATTGTCATGATTTAATAACCTCCACATCGTACTTGTAACTAGAGCTTTATTGAAAATTTGGATATTTCGAAAGCCCCAACCCCCCAATTTTTTGGTCTAGATAAAGACTCCCACCTGCAAATGTGATAGTGTTGAGAATCTGAGTGACCACTCCACAGAAAATGAAACATCGCTTTTCTTATCCTACCCAAAACTGAAATAGGTAGAGCCTCCAAGGACATCCAGAAAACTAGTTGGGCTTCTAAAACTGATTTAACTAGGATATATATTCCACCCAATGACAGCCATCGATTGCACCATAATCCAACCTTTTTTATTAGTTTCACAATAAGCCAATCCCAATCACTAGAACGTTGCACTCCAATCTTCAGAGAAATCTACTTAACAACCATATGTCGAGAGAAAAGATCTTTAGCAGCATCAGGTAGCAAGGGGATTAAGCGTTAATTGATAATTATTAGGATTGAGGTATGGTCGCAATTTCAAACCCACGATCATTCCCATTAACACTAGGTGTATCTTTTGGTCATCCACTCCATTAACTTTGGCACCCAATCCTTTATCCCGTCATATGACCAAGCGCTAAGACCATAGGATTAATTTTAGGGGGCTAGCAACCTAGTTACAATCACAATGTAGAGGGTGCCTGCAATTACCATGCATTGATGTGTGTCCTCCTTTTTGTAGCATGTGCTCTAATTCCCGAGGGGGTCGCCCTTGTTAACCTCCACATAGTTTTCCTATGCATAATAGATTTTTGTTGTAGATCTATTCTTTCCAACGAATGGTCATATATATCCTTCTACCATGAACTTTGCAGTGGGACCGTGATGTTGACATATTGGGGTTTCATAAGTATCGTGCCACCATGCAACATACCACTGGTCAGTGATATGTTCTGGGGGTCGGTTGGTCGGTCAATTGGAACTCGACGTGGAACCATAATTTCAGGATACCAAAATGTTGGGTTGTCAGGTTTCAACGAACCACCTTTCTTATGCTATAACAATAAACTAGGTCGATGGGTCAATACACCAGTAGATCAGGTGTCAGGGCACTAGGCCATCGGGACATCAAGGCACTAGGCCACCGGGATATTGGGGCACTGGGCACCGAACTTCAATTATGCACTTATGTGTTAGTCCCAATATGTTTGGATTGGGTTAGGCCTTTGATCTCTACTCCTGGTCCACAATGATCGTTGATCTCACAGTATGAAGAACGGTCAGGTCTCCTCTCACCATGATATTGTTGAGACATTGGATCATCGTTGATCCTTATAGTGATCAACGGTGAATCTCTCCCAGACTCCTCTTGAGATTTCTAACCTACAAATCTCGGCTCTTGACTTTACACTCGCACAGATATAAGGATTCACACACACACTCACATTCAAACTCAACAACTTAACATCGATTTCACATATGATCACAGTAAACTGAAATACAAATAAAATATATTGATTTATATTAAAAATGAGCTTGTTTACACACATAATATGGCCTATATGGGCTAGGCCACCCTCTCAACCTGTCTTTACATTGTGTCAGCCTCTTCTTTCATTGTGCTCACAGGATATGCATAATAATGAACACAAAGTCGTGGATCATCTTAGATCCATGAATTACTCCTAAAATATCTAACAACATGTTTAATAAAGCAATTTCACGCTAATGATCAACAAACGCCATGAATTTTCGAGATAAAATTGTGTCCTCTTGCCACGCTACCTTCTGGAAGGTTGGAAAATCAATTCTGATTTGGGGGAGTGTCTATGCCCCTGCATCAAACGTTGATGTCGTTTGCATGACCACGTTGTTGTGAATTCTTGCACAACGACAGGTATATGTTGTCACGCAGCCTTGTTATATTTATAAATTTTTCTGTATACCAATTTTTAAGTAGAAGGTAATTAATTTTTATTTATAATATAAAATGTTAATTTATTAAAAAAATTGTGAATTAAAATTTTTAGATTAAATTTTGGATAATTTAAAATGAAAATGATAAATATTTGTTATATCAAAATTTAAATTTTGTAATTATATTATATATCTTCTTTGTTCCTTAAAATAAAATATTTGTATTTATTTTAAATTAATTTAAAATTTTAATATGACTTATTATATTAAAAATAAAAATTCCCATATAAAATTTTAGATGATTTAAATTGAGATTCATGAATTTTTAATATATTGAAATTGAAATTTTATATGATTTAAAATGAGATTGATAAATTTTTAATATATTGAAATTGAAATTTTAAATTTGTATACTATATTTTCATTTTGTGATTCCTAGATGATAGATGTCAAGGGATGTGATTGGAGTTGATACACAGACTGAAGCAGGATGAGGAGGATTAGGGTTCACGTAGGGCAGGGTTCTGTCATCGAGTTGACCCAGCAAGCACATCCAGTCACCTTTTCTCCTTTGGTTAGTCTTCAGTCGTGGAGGATGTGTTAGCTTCAGAAGTACTAACCCTTAGTCCCTGCAGTCATGGAACTGCAGTTCCCTTTTGTCGTGTTTTTCTCTACCTCTTCCACTTTCCCCTGGTGGAACCCTAATTTTTCTCTACAAACGTGGACCCCCGATCTCTCGACATACAATACTCTTTATGGCAGGTGTTGTTGATTTGTCGTGGGATGACGACGACGATCTCTGGGCCAACGATAACCTTTTCGTTTCTGACGACACCTACAACCTTTTGTACAAGTGTGTGCATCATCCCCTGACTTCAGCTCCCCAAACATCCCGTCCACTAGAATCCACTTTACCCCTGACCCCACATCAACCCTCAGATCGGATCTCTCCTTTTGCAGAGAAGCCACTTGGCTACATCCATGTTCCTATCAGTCAAACTCACAGGAAGTCACATGGCTCCCTTCCTCAAGATACACCTTCTTCTCCTACACACACTACTCCTTTTCTTGTGCCTGCAATTCCTTCCTCCATTTCTCACCCTGCCCCTACCTCTGCTCGATCCCTCAGAGGACCTGGTTGAAATAGGACTACCGGGGCCTTATCTCGCGCTAATCGAAAGCATAAATCTTGGAAAGTCAGACAACCGACCTCATGTTGCATTATGGGAAAATATATTACCATAGACCGAGTTGCCAGCCTTTCTCAAAGGGCTCTCGTGGGTAAATTTTATTATGTAAAGATGTCGAAAGATCACGTCATGACCTAGTTACAATATCACTGGAAACCTATTATGGTTTACTACCCGAGGGTTAGCTAGCTCTCTAACCACTGGTTTATATTTCATTTCCTTTCAGAAGAAGATCTCTTAAATATTTTAAGTCGTCCATGGATTCTTCACCGTGGAGTCCTCATGCTCAAGAGATGGGCTCCCAAGTTCAATCCTCTTTCTGAAACCTTCAGAAAAGATTCTTGTGGGTGTTGTTGCCAGATTTTCCGCTTGAACTGTGGTCTCTGCCAGTTTTCGAAGCAGTGGCCAACTCATTGGAAACTTCGTGTTTTTTGATGATCGTTCTTTAAGGTGGGTAAATAAAAGAGTAGTCTGGGTTCTGGTGGAGATGGACCTCGATTGTGGACTTCCAGAATCACATAATATTTGTTTTGGGGACCATTGTTTCAGTCAGCCTCTGGACTACTGGCAGGAGCCCTTCCTCTGCAATTTTTGCTAGAAAACCGGTCATCTGCAGAGTACATGTTCACTGAAACAGGATGATTTTTCCAGGACAGATTTGGACCAGTTTAATCGGCCAATGGATAACGATTCTTTCTTGGCTACAGGTATCTTTATGGAAGGAAGGTTTAAACATTCGTCATATCCAATCAAGATGTTAAATTGTTATGCCCCTTATAAAGATAGAGAAAAATTTTGGAATCAGCTTCTCAACTCTGGATTGCTAGTAGAAGAAAATCTTATCATAGGCGGCAACCTTAATTTTACTCTTTTCTGCTAGGGAAATCTGGGTGATCAAGATCAGATTGACCCTATGGTAGATTTTTTCTCCAACTTACTTCAGAGCACACGGTTAATTGATCTCCACCCTTCTATTATGACTCCAACTTGGTGGAATGGTAGATCTAGCTCCTCAGGTATCTCCAAGAGACTGGATCGCTTTCTTTTAGCGCCCAATCTACTTGATTCTCAACTTAACTTCCACTCCTGGGTTGTTGCTTCAACAATTTCAGACCACAATCCCATTTGTTTACAAGTTGGAGGGATTTCACATAATGTTACGTCCCCCTTCAAATCCAATAAAACTTGGCTAGATGATCCAGACTTTAACACTTTAGTCTGATCTTCCTGGGATGATATGCACAACTGGACTGATAGTTATTCAATACTTCTCCTATGCGACAAACTAAAACACTTGAAAAGATTTGTCATCAAATGGCAGACTCTTAAAAAGATGCAGCTTAATGAACATTTGAATTTCGTTGATCACTAGATTAATGTTTTGTTTGAAAAGTGCCCCACTCAAATCTTCGAGCAAGAAGACCTGGTTTTGTTAAAGTTGCTCTCCCAAAGGAAGGCTGAAATCCTCTCAATAGAAGAAGCCACCTGGAGACTTAGAAGTCAGGCGATCTGGATTGAGAAAGGCGACAAAAATACCAAGTTTTTTCACAAATTTGCTTCTTCAACAGAGTAGCCACAACACAATCTGGGACCTCACTGATGAGGATGGGAACATGATTTCTACTGCAGCAGGAATTAAGAAGATGGCCTACAACCATTTTAAAACACAATACAATGCACATGTATAAGAAAACATTGATCTCCAACTAGAAGTCTTAAAGACTGTTCCATGGTTTTTCAATGATGCAGGTAATTTGGAGATCGGCAAGCCTGTTCAGATTTCAGAACTTCAAGAAATAGTCAACATAATGCCAAGAGAGAAAAGTCCTAGTCCAAATGGCTGGACATAAGAACTTTTTTATCATTTCTTTGATGTCATGGGTGAGGATTTACTTAATGCAGTGGAAGAATCACGGATTACTGGCTTTATCCCTGGAGCCCTCAATGCAACATTCTTTTCCCTCATACCAAAGATTAGCAATCTAGAAAATTTTAACGACTTTAGGCCCATTGCACTCTGCAATTTCGCCTACAAAGTTATTTCCAAAGTCATCGCTTCTCGGATCAAGGATAAACTAGTCAGTTGTATCTCCATGGAACAATTTTGTTTTCTTAAAGATCAATTGATTTTTGATGCAGCTGGAATTACTCAGGAGTGCCTCCACACAGCAAAGACAAAGAAACAAAACTCTATTTTTCTAAAACTGGACTTAAAAAAGGAATATGACAACATCAGCTGGCAATTTCTTAGATTACTCCTTGACCAGATTGGTTTTAATTGGGTTGTTTCTCAATGGATTATGGGTTGTATCACCACGATCAACACTGTTGTTTTGGTCAACGACATTCCAACTGATTTTTTTAAATGCCATCGGGGGTTGCCCATTGTCTCCTCTTATTTTCATGTTGGTTGTTGAAGTTTTTAGTAGGTTATTATCACAAGCTGTGACATCTGGAACTTTCAAAGGCCTTAAAGTCATTGTAAGTACTTTCATATCCCATCTACTTTTCATAGATGATGTACTCATCATTGGTGCTGGGAAATTAGAGTACCGGATGACTCTTAATTCCATCCTTTCAAAATTATGCTCTGCTACGGGGATGATTATAAATTATCACAAATCGGTTTTTCTTGTTCAAAATATAGATCTGAGTCTGCAACAAAATTTGAATGCAATCTTTTACATTAAGATTGTGAACATTGATCAGGGTATTAAATACCTTGGCTTTAATCTAAAACCGAATAGCTATAAAGGTAATGACTGGATGTGGTTACTCAAGAAGATAGCAAAAAGGATTGGGAATTGGAATTTCAGATGGCTCTCACTTGGCGGTAGGCTCACTTTAGCAACTTCTGTTCTTCAGAGCATTCCAGTCTATTGGCTTAGTCTTGTAAAATTCCCCACGCCTGTCCTGAATCAAATACATAATTTGATCTCTAAGTTCATCTGGAGAGGAGGAAAGAAAGGTACTGGATTCCATCTCATGAAATGGAAAAATATAGCTAGACCAAAACTCTTCGGTGGATGGGGTATCAAACATATCTCATGGTTTGCACAGTCACTGTCTGCAAAGTCTTGTTGGACGGATTTACTCGGATTAGGATTATGGAGCTCAATCCTCTGCAAAAAATATTTGAAATGCATAGATCTCATCTCTTAGCTTCACAGAGATTATCATCTTACACAAGGCTCTTCTATCATTTGGAAAAACTTCATGGACTCCCTCTCGATTATTAAG
>ML793403.1:191514-202041 GCA_009831015.1 Picea engelmannii
TCAATCCTCTGCAAAAAATATTTGAAATGCATAGATCTCATCTCTTAGCTTCACAGAGATTATCATCTTACACAAGGCTCTTCTATCATTTGGAAAAACTTCATGGACTCCCTCTCGATTATTAAGAGGTGGCTTGCTTGGGAAATCGGCTCAGGAACCCGTGTAGTTTTGGGACGTGACCCCTTTATTGGTTGCAACCCAAATTTTCAGCTCTCTACTTCATTTCTCCAGGTACTAAACAACTCCAACATACACTCCTTAGCTCAAGCAGTAGATCCTACGGATGCCGGTACATATCATTATTGGTTGGAGTCTACTCAGATCAGATTATCTAAAATTCACAAATCAGAATGGGACAGTTTCAATTCTTTTCTAAGATATAACGACATTCGCCTCAATAATTCAAAGGATAAAATGGTCTAGTCCTAGAACAGATCTTCAGGTACAATCACTGCAAAACTTGTCTATCAGTCCATTTCATATTTAAACAAATTGGAAGAGAGGAAATGGTGGTTCCAAGCTATACGGAAATTGAAAGTCCCAACCAAAATTGATTTGTTTCATGTGGATGTGTCTCAATGACTGCATACTCACTGGCATAAATTTTCAAAAAAGAGGAGGTATTGGGCCCATGGCCTACAATCTTTGTTTAAAGACTGAAGAAACAACTACACATATTTTTGTGGGATGTCCAATAACACAAAAAAATTGGAATGAAATAACAAAATTCCTGAAGATTGAAAGCATTTGGAATTTCACTTTTGTGTAGGAGAATTTGAAAAAGTGGTTCTTACAACTTCCAAAACTCAGACACATCCCTTTTATGGTCTTCTGGGGCATCTGGAAATTCTAAAACAAAATTCTGTTTGAAAATTGGAATAGAATGGATCAAATGATAGTCATAAACATTATCCTTTCATTTAAAGAATACACAGTCAAAGAGGATAAAGATAAATTGGATTTCATCTTAAATCCAATATATTTTGGTGATAATCCAATAGTTTTTTTTTTTATGGTGCAGTTGTAGGAAATACTTGTGGTATTGGATTATATTTAAAAATATCCTCGGAACACACAGTCAAGGCACGTTTTTCTAGAGGCACTGAAAATAACATGAAAGCAGAGCTCTTGGGTCTTTAGGGACTATTACTACTCGCTTCCTATTTCACTATAAAAAAGATGATGGTTGCAGGAGATTCCAAGGTCACTTTAGATTGGATAAACTCCTAATCCAATTTGAACCTTATTTATCTCAACAACTGGAAAGACAAGATCAGAAGTTTGAAAGATGGATTTGATTCTATCAAATGTATGCATATCCATAGACAGTTCAACCAAGTTGCAAACAACTTATCAAAGATGGCTCTTAAAGACACACCGGGCTGGCTTTTTTATGAAGAATTTTTTTAAGAAGTTGTTGTAAACAAAGGAAATTTCTACATTTTCTAGTGTGTATAATTTCAACTACAAAAGATGAAAATGCCACTATATTTCACTAGGATGACTTTTCTAGACAATATAGAAGGAAGGGAACTTTTTTTTACTTTTTGTATAAATTAGAAGGAAGGCAAGTCTACAGATCTTTTTTGATCGATGATTACTAGATATATATGTAATAGAAAGTTTCATTTGATCTAATAGAATAACAATGAAACTGTTTTTTTCGCCTGACAAAAAAAAAAAATATATATATATATATATATATATATATATATATATATTATTACTCAGAATGTTCCACTTGGCGAAGACACAATATGTGAACTGTATCAAAGCAGAGATCTATCGATTCCAGAATTGAGAGCTTTCTTTATCATGCTTGACCTACCTACTTACATGGGGGGCATTTAGTGCCCATTTATGCATGTGTGATGGGCCATTTAGGATGTGAAAACGGAGCTGAAGATACCCATAGAAACAGATTTGATTCGATATGTCTTAAAGAGAGCTCAGGTACTAATTGTGTGAATAAATGGATTAGTTGCAATTCATATGTGGATTTGGGATATCAAAAGTTGCTCCGAATTTTTGTCTCGTTGTCGAGGGATATTATGCATGCAATATGTCAATGATTGACCATTCGAACTAGTCCCATCCTTTCTCCTATGAGTTGGCTTCTCCCCGAACAGATTTCCTGAAATGGCTTAAGCTGACATTGGGTGGATGTTGAAGGATTGTTTGAGTGGATATGGCAGTTGAATATTGAACGGATGATGGGCCACTTGGCAGAGATCTAATGGCTAGAGGTCACTTGGTGGTAGATCCAACAAAAACAATCTAATGGGCCTCTTGGTAGCGATCCAATGGGCGAAAATGGGCACTTGGTTGCAAATGCAACCAGACACTTGGAAATATTCTAATAGGCCACTTGGCGGTGTTGCAACAAGGAGCAATCTAGCAGACCACTTGGTAGTGAGGAAACGGGTTGTCAACATCATGTCTCTGGTATGCATGTCGCTATAAACGGGTTGCTGGTCACGCAACCGAGGCATGAAATTCATTACTGAATAATTTAAATTAAGAGCCCATTATTCGCAATCATTTCGACTCTTCATCCAAATCCAGTAGAAAATTCTTTCTTCGGTCCATACATTTGCGCAGATCCAACAATTCAACTTCCATTCCTGTTTTTTGTCATGAAGTTTAATAAATTCTTTGTAGCTGAAATTGGCCCATCTCTGCTCTTTAACGGGCGCCACTCACACCGAACTGCATCTTTATAACAGAGGAATTCCGAACCACATGATATTCTATCAAGATGAATGATAGGGACTGCCAAGAATAATTATTTCCAAATGCCAAGAATAATGTACTTCGAAGTTTCAAAGTTAATATATGGACAGAGAGAGTAGTAGCACTCAAACACAACATGGAATAGCCTCGATCTCTGTCAGTCGTAAGGCATATTTCGTTTCCCTGACTGATCAACTATTTTAGTTTACTTTAATATTCTCCATTTCATCTGCGAGAACTTTTATGTTCAGCAGCAACACATGACAATTCCTCTGTTGTCACTGCACCTGCATGTCCATGGTTGTGACTGCCAAATGCCTAGTTGGTTTCTCTTTTGTATGCATAAAACCGAGAGACAACCACAACGAAAATAGGATTTAAAAAGCCAAGAATAGCCACCATCGCATAATAGTAGTAAATACGAGATGCATTTAGATTGTTCAGAATCCAGCGAGTGTGGCCCACTGACATCACTCGAAACATTCAGAAGAAAACTAGTGAGAAAACTCCCAATTCTGAAAGTACTAGCGAACAATGCAGTTCCTATGCTCTGCATGCCTGCCTGATCATAAAATAATTCTATCTTTCCCCCTTCAATCAAGGCTTCTGCTACACCTCCCAGCAAAAACTAAGGAAGAAAAATGAAAAGGGTAATGGGAGCTACTGCTTTCTTGTTTCCTTCAAGTCCCCATGCTTTCACAACACTAATCTGTTTCATATCGGGTATGGAGGCCACTGCCATGGTTAAGACGTTTATGGCCATGCCAATACCCATCCTATGTAGCATTTTTATGCCTCTGGGATTTCCTGTGAATCTTCTAAATATCCTTACCAGAATTCTGTCAGAGACCACAATGGATACCACCATTGACATCGCGATGAATGCTGCGAGGGAACCTGGAGGAATTTCAAAGTGAGAACCCATGTGTCTGTTGAGTGTTTTACGAACAATGTGTTGACATGGGACGAAAAGGTGCTTGGCATCAACGATCAACGTTGCAACCCAAACTTACCTGGCAAATTCTTGATATTCACATTTTTGGGAAAACATAAAAAAAAAAAAATTTAACATAATAATTCACTTTCATCACATAATATTACTTATAAGTTGATGGTATTCAACCAGAGTAAGATCACCCCTTATTCAATATTAAAGGGAAAAAAACAATAATCAGGAAAGTAAATACCATTGTGTCATTTAGCCCCAAGGGTTAGCTCAAGTGGTTCTAAGTCAGACGTGAAGTTATCCTCAAAGGAGGACGTGAAGTTATCTCCAGCAAAGGAGGTCACAGGTTCGAATCTCTTGTTCCCCTTGGGGTTAGGCCCGTAATCAAGTATTAGCTCAAGCACAACAAAGAAGGTCACGGGTTCGAATCTCTTGTTCCCCCTTGGGGTTAGGTCCGTAATCAAGTATTAGCTCAAGTAATTCTAAGCCAAACTTGGGTTTGAATCTCTTGTTCCCCCTTGGGGACGGAAATCAAATTGAAAAAGTGTACATCTACATAAAATGAAAATAAAATTATAATAGAAAAATGCTAATACATTGATAGAATGTTTGGCCTCTTACAAATTGGTATTATGTATTTCTCTCATTGTTATTATCTTTATAACTAAGTATACCTTAAGCATTTGTGTGATTTGTGTGATGAAGAAATTATTAGAATGAACTCTAAGAAAATAGAGTCAATGTGTACTACATTTGAACCTTTAAAATACACAAATTGTAGGTGGCATGATTTTTTTTTTTATACCCTACTACCAAAAGAGATCATAAAGTGATTTCATCAAGGAATAGACATTACAAGGGTCATTTCGAGATTTTGATCAATATTACATCAATTCATACATGGAGTATAATTTTATCCAAATATATTTTGGTATAACAGTAAATAAATAGTGGTAGGGGATGGAGGGAAATTTTTGTAGGGTTCTTCTTGTTGAGGATTAATGGACAAAGAATTGGTGGATTTTTCAAATGACCCATCCGAGGGTCTTCCAATTTTATCATTCCTAGTGTGTTAGGTCTACCTAATGAACCATAGTCTCATGGAAACAAGACTTTTCCTTTGAGGGCCTCTCTGTTGGATAATGAGACATCAGAAACATTAGCAAATGTGGCTTAATTTTTTTTGTGAATAGTGTGGATAGATATGGTAGTAGAATTAATAGCTTGTGAATATACAAGACATATTCATACCCTAGGGTATTGGATTTGCAATGAGTGGTGTTAAGAGAGGATGCCTTTTCAACCATATAATGCTCGAGTGATTGTTCCAAGGTGGATCTCAATCTAGTGCCTTCACTCATGCATGTGTGGAGCTAGAAAACATATCTATCTAGAATACTGAGTGTATTGAAGGCTTGCATTTGTGGGTAAATCATCCCTTAGGTTTTAGAGAGGTATACACCAATCTCTCTTTGGATTTTGGTAGAGTTTCATAGTTGCTAGATGGGTTGAGTGGTTCTTTGTCTAGAGAGTCTATGTTTGAGGTTTGTCAAGATTTTGCAAATGGATTCATTGGCTCATATCTATATTTCAAACTTATGAGTGGTAATTACCATGGGTTTAGAATGAAGGTTGGGACTTTGAATCCTATTCTTCACCTAGAGGGGGGTATTCCAATTGCAAAGCCTATCTCATATGGTGATGTCAATGGTTCCCTTAAGTGATGGAAGTGTGTTAAGAGGAGAAAGGATAGATAGTAAATTTGGTGTTGGGGGAGGGTGTAAATAAGCATGAAGTTTTGGATATGGTGGGATTGATGTTCCCTGGGAGGTTTCTGGGTAGGAGAATGGGGGAGAAGATTCTAAAGGAATGGTTAGTGTTAAATTTGGAATTGTTCTTAGGATATGTGCCAAATTGATTTGTGATAGATTGGGGAAGGTTGGATTTTGTACTTTGATCTCCTCGGGATGCAAACAAAGTTCTAAATAGTTGATGGAAATGGGCTTGCAACCATTACTACTCCAACATTGGTCAAGTGCAAATACAAAAAGAATGGATTGTGTTTTGATTTGGGTAAAGTTTCAAATTCTACCTTTAATCTTTTATCCCAACAATGTCTTTAGGGAAATTGGAAACTCCCTTGGCATTTTTTAGGTGGAATGTAGCCTACCTAACTAGAAGAAAAATAGGTCATGTAAAAATTCTCGAGCTAGGATACTAGAGAGAAGTTAGAAAAGGTGGACAATTCAACGAAAAAAGAGGGGGGGATTCAGACTCCTTTAATGGACACAATTATCTAAATACCCTATTGGGTATGTTCATATACAACAATAGTCCACAACCACAATATTTCACTTTTGGAATCATTGATATATCATCTGTCACTATAAAGCATTTCAGAGTTGTATATGTAACAATACATATTAGTTCATGCATGTAACCCCAAACCAAAATATATATTTCACCCTTCACCAAATGCCAATGTAAGGCTATAGACATGTGTGAAATTGTGATGTCCCTTTCCAAGTGATCACTCCAGGTGGATGGTGTAGTAGGCTAGCTGACTCCCATAGGCTATAGACAAAAATAAAATAGGGTCAATGATTAATTGATGTCACTTGGTTAGAAAAGGTTATATTTATAAATTGGCATTTAGTAATTAATTAAAAAGGTGTTTTAAGTGACTTGAGTTTATAAAATTATCTTACTTTATTAAAAGGGTAAAAGGGTCTGAAAAGGGTCAATGAGGAAATAAAAGGACAAGGAGGGCACCCTCTCTCATTATGCATGGTTATTTTCTAAAAAAAATTGAGAGAGCTCTTGAGGCTTTCGATCTTGGGATGAAAAACCCTAGAGAAAGATTGGGTTCAGTGGTGAGACTATCCACCTTAGTCGATCGTGGAGGAGAGATCATACTCAGATATTCTCATTGTGCTTCATTTGTGATAGAGTTTATCATTTTGTTGTTGAGTTTATTGTGTGTGGCTAACTTTTATCTTTGGCGGATGAGATCTTCATTTGCAGAGGTCAACTTGGCTTAAGGAAAGTGAGATTATCTTGTGGTTGTGTTTTTGGTGTTGAGAGCAACTTTATTTTTAGTTTTGAGGTTGATTCCTTCATCTTTGGGCCGATTTATTTATAGAATGGTCGAGTTAGTTGTGGAGGGGATGATTTCCTATATGTTGGGCGAGTTACTCTATTGCTGGTTGAGTTAGAGTCAAGATTCTTGTGTGGGAAGGCGACTTTACCTGCAATGGATACTATTGTTATTGAGGGAAGAGTTTGTTGTGGGATCAAATCTCTTGGTAGAGCTCGATTTCTGTTGCTACAGGGCCAAGTTGCAGAGAAAGGAGGGAGCATTCCCTTGGTTGAGGTCATGTTATTGACTGCAGGGAGGTCAAGGCTTTGTTGGAGGCCAAATTCGTGTCATTGGGAGTCAAGCTATTTCTATTTGGGAGGTCAAAATCATTATTAGAAAAAAGTTACCATTGTTGGAGCATATCTACTTGAGAAAGGGTCAATTCTAATGTCTTATTGTTGCATATTCATAAGTATAATAAATCTATATTATACTGGTGTACTTCTTATGTCACAAATCAACAATTTAATTAATAAATCAGTTCCGAATTGGATAGCAGTGTTTTCATTTGGTTATGTTAAATTTGTAGTATGGGGTTGTTGTAATTTATTTATAATCCACACATTCACTTAGTACCAAATACATGATCAAACATTGGCAAACACAACAAGAAAAAACCAACCAACAGTCCATCAAATTGAATAACAACAATAAGAAGATTTATACAATGGAAAAGACACCTACAACCTAAGTGTTTGACGAAATTTAACACTCAGAAATACACATATATTGCTACGATAGTGAAGTGGAATTTGTTCATCAAGGTGTTTGACTAAATGTCTACACTACTGAACTAAGTAAAAATCAAAATATTTAGTGGGGAAATTAAAGTGGCATCAGAGTTTGTGATCCTCCTAGCATGTGAGGGTATACAAGCTTGGCTATGGAAAACAATCAAAACAATGCAGGGAACAATGGAGCCCATGGTTCAAAGGGGAAACGAACAAGAAATCAAATACATCAAGAGTAAGACGAGGAGTTTACATATTATTTGAGGGAATATATGGTTCTTAGTGAGTCATTTCATGCAGCCATGTCATTCAAGGATTTTTGCACCAACAAACATCCTGAGTGGTATGAACCCCAAGTATCAATGGACAAGAAGGTGAAGGTGCCAAGGAAAAAGGTACTAGTTTATGAAGATTTTGATACTTCTAAAAATGAGGAAAATTTTAACTCTTCAAATGTTTCTTCTCCTGAAAATGAGTGCATGGACGCTCAAGAGGCCTTAGAACCTGAGACCACAAAGGAGATTTGGGCAGACAAGGAAGAAGATAGCTTTGAACAGGGGCCCAATTGATGACACTGTGATTTGGGATGAAGAAGAACCAATTAATGGCACTGTGATTTGGGATAAATAAGAAGCAAATGTTGTTGATGGTATGGGGGACACAAGTCCCTTTTATGTTAACTTAGATACCATCTTTAATAGGCCTTGTGGAGAGAAGAGTTTTCTTGATGAAGCGGTACTTGATCATGACGATATCCCACCTTTTGGAGATTGCATAGAATCATCTAGTGAGCCACTTGGTTTTGATGAGGGTAGTGTTCTTACAGTGGATAAAAAAAGAAAAAATCAATGGTGGGACAACCCATGCTGCTATGATGAATATGAAGAAAGGCCTTAAACGGTGCAGGACTTGAAGGACCAATTATTGGTCACATAAGAGAAAGTGTACAAGTGTTGACGAGGGAAGATGCCCTACTCCCTACTCGAAGCCAAAAGGTAGCTTGATATTAATAGAATTCTTCTTTGCTTGGTAGGTGTGTAATTCAATAAATGATTTTAGTGTTTCTAGGTTGTTAAATTTCAATAGATTTCTTCTCTACTTGGTATGCATGCAATTCAAGAAATATTCCTCTAGCTAACAACGTGCCTACTCTTTCACTTTGAGAAGAGTTCTATTTTTTTAGACTCATTGAGGAGCATATTTTTAGGGTTTTTCATAAGTATTCTAATGCTCATGTGTGGCCATGTTTGTCATTTTTGTAGATTTGGATCTTGTTGAGGAAAAGGTATGAGGAACCTCACTACAACATTTTCAAATCTTACTAGGCTAGGGTAAGATAGTTTGGATTATCACTCGGGGTTTATAGCCTAAGAAAAAATTATCAATTGATTTTCGAGCAACAAGTACAAGGAATAAATGTTGTCTTTTATAATTACACAATGCAAAAGAAGAGAGTGAAAAATGTATATGTACTGTGTTTTTATGATTAAGGAACAAATGAAATCCAAATATGAAAATAGTATCAGAAAACACACATGTGAGACCAAGATCAACAAAGTGATTTTATTAATTTCATTATGAATTACAATCATAGCCCCTTTTCAAATCCCTGTGAGGATATGGACCAAGATCAAATTTAGAGATATTTAATGTGCACCATACAAAAAGACCCTGACAACAAGAGAGGACTGAGACTAGAAGTCTGGATCAACTTAGCCACGAAAATACCATTGACTGACTCTCCAAAATATTCCCTACTAGTAGTGAAATCTAAGTCATATACAAATCAGAATACACAGACTATCAATATCATATGATCAAACTTTCACGAATAAGTTGTTGAAATATATATCTCAATCCTTGAATCCTGCAATATTCAATAAGACCTTGTTGTCAACAAGAGGGTTAAGACTCAAAGATAACTTAGAATGAATAAAAGTAAGTAATCTCACAAGAATAATTACATACCTTGTTGATGCAGGAGCATTTACCCTCCAAAACCTAACTCATTGATGAGACCTAGGGGTGGAGGTAATTGAGGAGATATGGGAGTTAATAATGGAGGTAACCAGATGGAGTTGTTATGAGATGAAAAGGGAAATCAACCATAAGATACTGTGGGCTGAAATAAATTGTATCAACAAGGTTATTGGCAAGAAGAAGATAAATATATGGGATCCTGGAAAGTTATAGATAGTGTGATAGGACAGAGGAGGAAGAAAGTGTTGCAGCAGAGCAAGTGGATAGAAACAACACAAGGTTTGGGATCAAGGAGGACTTCAAGAAAGGAACTAATGATCAGGATATCATGAATATTTTGTTCTTAGGGAGTCTGATGCAGGAGCATTTAGCCTCCAAAACCTAGCTCGTTGATGAAACCTAAGGGTTCATTTAAGGAGGGGCACGTGTTGAAGGCGTGTAAATTCGTGTTTTCTCCAGTGGTTTTAAAAACAACATTTTAACCTTTGCGAAAGATTAAGCCCTCAGTCCCTGCTCAAGGTCACACACACACACACACACACACACACACACACACATGTGTGTGTGTGTGTGTGTGTGTGTGTGTGTGTGTGTGTGTGTGTGTGTGTGTGTGTGTACACACACACACACATATATATGTGTGTGTGTGTGTGTGTGTGTGTGTATTAGAAAATTATTCCTTCTTCTCTATCTTTGTCTCTTCTTTTGAACAACTTTTATCTTCCTCAAAAGAAGTTTTGGTAATTTCAAACTACCATTAGTTAAGTCATAATAGAATTAATATTAGTTAGGGACAAATAATAATAATAACAACAACAATATCAATAAAGGGTTCATTAAATAATAACTAATAGGTGGTATTCCTAATCTCTTAAATATTTTTAAGTTTTATTCCCTCCTTGTTGCTCCATAATTTATTTTTAAAATAAATCATACCACCTCATAAATACACACATAAAAAATCATTTGAATATTCCCTTGTGTCTCCCCCCCCCCCC